>BLSH010076090.1:2557893-2571477 GCA_018402905.1 Glandirana rugosa | reverse complement strand
CTCTTATACACATCTAGGTGGTAAAGTAATTAAGGCCGACTGATCCACCAGAATGAATAGGAGAGACTTGTCCCAGTTGACCTGGAACCCAGAAAAGTGGCCAAATTCCCAAATAGTATTCAGTAAGTTGGGGAGTGATGACTGGGGGTCCACCAGATATATGAGCAATATCGTCCGCATATAGGGACTCTTCTAGATCCCCAATCATCAGGCCCACAACATCGGAGCTAGACCTAATTAATGCTGCAAGAGGCTCTATCGCCACTGCAAATAACAGTGGGGATAGAGGGCATCCCTGTCTAGTTCCTCTCTGAATTGGAAAGGAGTCTGAGATGAAATTATTCACTCGTAGTCTTGCCCTAGGTTTATTATACAGCAACTGGACCCATCAATAAATGTAGGACCAAAACCAAATTTTGCCAGGACCTTCTGCAGATATGGCCATTCGACCGAAACGAAGGCCTTATGAGTGTCCAGTGCTAGGTCAGCTCTGGAACCCATAGAGGCATAATTGATCTGCATATTGGTAAAAATTCTGCGTAGGGTAACCGATGTAGCTCATCCTGGGATAAATCCCGTTTGGTCTGCTTCAGTAATAGTAGTAATCACAGTGTTTAATCTGAAGTAAAGTACCTTGGCCAAGATCTTGACATCAGAGTTAATTAAAGAGATTGGACAGTACAATTCACAATAGAGATGGCCTTTATGGGGTTTTGCGATAAGCATCACCAGTGCCTCCGACATAGATGCTGGTAACTGTCCTGTCTTTAGTGCGTGGTTGAATACACTAAGCATATGTGGGATTAGCAGATCTCTGTAATGTATGTACCATTCTATAGGAAAGCCATCCAAGCCCGGGGTTTTGTTCCTAGCAAAGGATTGGATGGCCTTCCCTATTTCATCGGTTGTCAAGGGGGCATCCAACATTTTAACCTGGCTGTCCAGTAGTCTTGGGAGTGTTATATCATACAGATAGTCATATAATTCTACCACGGTATAGTGGGCCCTAGTAGAGTATAATGTACAGTAAAAGGCAACAAAGAGTTCCTAATTCTGGAGATGCAACAGGGCTGATAGTCAGGTCTGCCCATGGTGCTTAGGCGAGTGTGACGTCACACTCATTCGGGTGAGATCATGAAAATGATGACAATCACAAGTATTACAAAAATAGTCCTCAAGAGATTGGGATACTTGTTGTTTTCCAGGACTCTCGCAGAAGAATAGTGATTAGACATGTGCATGACGAAAAATGTGTTTTGTTTCGTTTAGATTCATTAATCTAGTTATTTAGTTTTGTTCAAGTCGTTCAATTCGTATTCTGAATTCATTTTATGTCTTTTTCAAATTGTCTTTGAATTTACAGATTTTTTTCAATTCGAAACCTTTGAATCGATAAATTGTGAATCTGTCGAATCGAAAACTTTAGATTTTTTTTTCTTTTTCGATTTCAATGTGGCAAAGTGAACAAGCAAAAGAAAAATGACTCTTTAAATCACCTTTGGCTTAACTAAAACGGCATTATTTTGAAATGGTACCCTAATAACACACACAGTCTTTGATTTCAGAAACATATTTACAGTTCGAATTCGACTGGATTCAATGAAAAATTTTATTTGAATTTCAATTAGAATTTCGGAAATTCAGACGAAATTCATTTAGTTATTCGGAGCATTCAGTAAACTTTGTTTATACTGTAATTCGGGTATTCAAATATATCCAAATCTACGAATAATGAAAAATTTGTCTGAATATTTATTTGGAACGAAACGAACCGCACATGTCTAATAGTGATGTCATATGTGCAATGTAGAAGAGGAGAGTTAGGTAAGTACATATATATATCATTTTTTTCCTTATGGGTACATTTTTGACTCCCTATATGAAGCCATTTTTACAGAAAAAGGGGGCCATATATAATAAGCTTTTCTTGTATTTTACTACCAGCTACTGTATAACTCCTCAGTCTGCTGAATAGATTGGATGGTCCTTTTAAATCTCTCCATTCAGTAACTTAGAGGCATACAACTCCACTCCAAACACAGCAGGTGTGCAAGGGAACGAACTGCAGTTAACTGTGACTAAACTGGTCATGCTGGGAGTGCATGCAGCTGGTGATGTTACCACCGCATGAACTACAGTGTTTGACCTTCAGAGCCCGTGCCATAAAAATGGCGGAACTACTCATGTAGCCAGAGGACGCCAGAAGTAAGGCAGAGGGAAGATGACGGCTGGGGTTTGAGCTCAGCGAGACTTTGGCACCTGAATCATGCATGCTCCTAGGACATCACTCCACACAGCCCACTACTGGGACCCCACCACCAGTCTATCCCAGATCAGATCTGGGTACTCCCAGGATATAGGATGATAAGCTGTTAATAATCACCATGGGTGCGCTGAGAAGAATAAAGGACCAATCCAACCAGTGAAGGAGGATTATTTCCTCATGATCATACCACCCACCTGGCGCACCACAAGACAATACACACACCAGACGTTTTCCATTTAAGGCTCTGAGGAAGAGGCAAACCCTCGAAACGCGTTAGCCTGCCACTACACCCATCAGCCTCATGGGATGCGGGTCATATTGTATGGACATCCTCAAAGGAATGTTATGATGTGATTTAAATTAATTTACCAAATGTGAGTACAATATTTACTTCTGTCACTCAATAAATCTTTTACCAAGGATAATGCACTAGGCCACGCGCCTTCATTTTTTTTTTTCTCTATGTTATAGCCCTTTGGACTCCCCAAAGTTGACTGAGGGCGAGACATGCATTGTCCATACAGTAGCAACTATACAGAAGCATAATTGATCCCTCCAAGGCCCATCGCACAGCGCAGAAGATTTTGTCTGTTTAAGAGGGAAGATGTCAGCCCTCTCAGCAATGACAGTGTGGCGCAGGAGGGCTTCGTTCTAAGCTAAGTCTCTCATAATGTGATAGTATCAAACACATTGCCTTGCAGGGGATTTTTTTTTTTTTTTAATCAACTACGGTTTACTACCAATTTAAGTTTCACTTTAATGTCTACACTAGCTTAGGATAAGCTTTGGCTAAACTGGGGAAATGTTAATGCCCAGCAACCATGAACACAGTTCCTAGCAAAAGAAAACCGGATACCCAGAGAGCACTCTCTGTTAGGCCCCACACTCCGCATGGAGGACCAGAAATTCTCCATCCTTGTCTCTTCCAGGGGAACAGGTAATATAAAGAGATAAAAAGGTGTGAAACTTCACTTGGGCTTTAAGATGTATGACCAATTAGGTGTTTTTTGGTCAGCAGACTGCTGATTAGCTGAGAACTTCCATTCCAGTTCAGACCCCTCAAATATGATATATTCTGAGCACCGGTTATAGCGGTGTTATTTATTCCTGAAAACTGAAAACTGGCCATGGCTTCCTGGAAGCATGTCATTCATTCTATATACGTTCCTTCCACTCGGGCTTAGTAAATGTGTTTTTGACAGCTTAGCTGATTCCATAATCACTGCTGGAATGGAATGAACAATATGCCATTTTACTGCACTTTATGCATATACTGTACTTTGCAAAATGTCATTATGGTGAAAGAAAGGCGGGCATGCTGCTGAGTGTGCATACATGTTCCAGTCCCCGATCTATTGATTGTGCTGTCAGATGCCATTTAACAAAGCGTGATTTTTTATGACACGGGCTATATTGCTGATCTTACTTATGACCAATAATAACTAATCTCCTCTACTGCTGATGGGTCAGCAGGCGAGGAATCAAACACCACTGACACAGAGTGGATGATTTACAATGCTTCTATCGAAGGTGCTGTATTAAATGTGTGCATAATCAGAAAACAAACTCCGTAGCATATAAGTGAAACTCAAGCCTGGCTGTCAGGCATAAATTTTAAAAACAGCCAGATGCACATTCTAAAGCAACAAAAACTGCTCTGAAATGTAGCTCAAGGGTAACAAATATTTGAAAGGAAAAGCAGATATGCAATAATTGCACTTCTAATGGAATATTTAAAATGAACAGGTAAATACATAGATTGGAGTCGTTTTACTTGTCAGAGAATTTTTATTTCCGCTCATTTCATACAGAGATTTACACTGCCCTGAAAAATTCTACAGCAAGACGAATGACTTTACTTTCCTATGTCACTTCCCTGCCCTCAGCCTGCCTTTGGGCAATGAATGAGCAGCAGCAGCTTACTCCCCTACTTATTTTGCTCTCTCCTTGTCAGCACATTTTCATACAACACATCTGATTGGTTTCCAGTACCTTTCCCAGTTTACCAGGGGTGGCTGGTTGATGTGGTTCACCTGCTCACAACTGCCCTCAATCACACTCCTACAGGCATCCGGAGTCAGAAAACAGACTTGCTCTTTGTTATTTTATTTGGGGATTGAACTTGGATAGGGATTGGGGTAGTTATGGGATGCCCAAAGGATCAAACAGTTCTGTACATGGGACCAGTATATACACCATCCAGTATATAACTCCTTCACTTCACTCCATCACACTTCTTACATTGCTGCAAACTCCTGGTTCCTCTCTCCATCACACTTCTTACATTGCTGCAAACTCCTGGTTCCTCTCTCCATCACACTTCTTACTTCTACTGGTAAGGCCTGGAAGGAAATTTACCAGCCTCCAACTTGCACAGCCTAGCTTGCACATGTGAGACCTGATGTAAATTTATCAGGCCTCCGGACCACCCTTTGTGGGCATAGGGGTTGATGTTCTTCAGTGTAGCAAAATCATTTAGTTGGTGCTAGCTAGTCAATGATGGACTACAACTCCCAGCCCATCCGCACACTGTCCATGACACCAGACCCCAATCTCCTACTGCACCTTCTCCAGACTGTCCTCTTCCCAATCCTCACTGTGCATCTCACTCCCTTGGGCTGTGTCTCACACTGCTACTTGTAGCTCCTCCAGGAGATCTCTCTGTAGTGCTCACACTCCTGCTGTTCTCTTCTGCTCACCCTTGTGCCTTTCCTTCAGGATCTCTCCCAGCCAGAGGTCACCCCCCCCCCCAGACTAGGGGCTCCCTCGGGCCCAAACAGCCTCCACACTACATCTCCGTCTCTTCCACCTGAACGTCTCCTCTCCCCACTGGGCAGACCACAGTATTTAAGGAGGCCTGGTCAGGGCTCCTTAATATACTTCAGAAAGCCTCACTTCCTTTCCCATCCCCTTTTCCAGAACTTTCTGAAGAAGAGGGGACGGGTTACCAAGGGATGTTGCTTCCTGCAGTCTCCAGCTCTCTCTGGGCCACTCCTCTGCCAAGAATCAAAACAATCAGGCCTGACTGAGAGTCAGGCCTTAGTAAATTTACCTACTCTCAAACAAAAACCTACCTCTAAGCACCTACCTATGGTAGTAGTCACTACCCCAGTCTAAGTGCTGTTGTACAGGAGATTACCAGAAACGGATACCAAGTCAAATTCAGGTACACTCTTTGCATAAATAAATGCAACAAATATTTTTTTAACCGCTTAAGGACCGCCCCACATACATATACTACGGCAGGGCGGTCCTTAAGCTAGGGTGACCAGACGTCCCCGGTTTCAGGGGACAGTCCCCGGATTGAGGACACTGTCCCTGGACCAAATCTGTCCCTGGTTTTGTCCCATGATTGGATTTGAACAGGGGCCCAAGCCATTTCAAAGACAGTCAGTGCAGAATTTAAAAAAAATTCTGAATTACACACCCCCACTCTGCTGCTCCTACTAGCTTGAGGGGAGGGGGGTGGTATAATTCCTGCTCGCATGTTCTTCTGCCTTGGCTCAAGTCCCGGCCAGCCGCCTGCCTGTCTCCTTGCCTTCCCCAGTGGAGTAATCTTCCTCTGCTCAGTTCCGCGCCCCAGCGAGTAGTATCCGGGGACCGAACAGAGGCTGTGAGGTGGGCAGTGGTGGTAACAGGCAGAGAAAGGCAGCTGAGCTCAGCTGACAGTGTCTAGCAGCAGGCACAGAGGGGAAGCGGATCAGATCGTGGGGCTGCCAGTGCCTTTAGGGCTTCAACACCGGTGTGCTTTGGGGGTGTCTGTGAATAGACTACATTGCACTGTGTCTGTCTCTCTGGCATAATGGATGGTATCATAACTCACAGGCAGCAGGCATTCTATCATGGCTCTGGCTGGTATTGCACTGCCACAATGTGTCACATAACATGGCTGCTGGGACAGGGATCTATGCCTTCCCTTAGTAAAAGCAACCTCCCTACAGTGAGAAAACCCTTGTTAGGCACACATTTAACCCTTTGATTGCCCTAGATGTTAACCCCTTTCCAGCCAGTGCCATTAGTAAAATGACAGTGCATATTTTTAGCACTAATCACTTTATTAGTGTCCAATTTGTCTGCCGCAATATCGCAGTCCCACTATAAATTGATGATTGCCGCCATTACTAGTAAAAATAAAATATGTCCCCGGATGTCATTTTAAAAATCTGGTCACCTTACCTTAAGCGCATAATCACCTGTACGTGATTTTCTTCCTTGGCTCTGGGGTGCACGCATTTGCCGTTGGAGCCCCGCTCCCACTGGGATTGGACATGCAATGTAAACAACATCCACAATGAATAGTCACAGGACAGTAACCTCACAGCTGTTGGTGGTGTGTGCCTGGGTCCACTGTCTGAACGTCACATTAGCTCCTCCCCTAGGGAGGAGTCCTGTAGTCCTGTGACTACTCATTGTGGATGTTGTTTAACCAAACGCACTACCCGAGTGTACCGGTGGAAGTACACTGTATCATGTGAGTTTTTTATCTGCACTGTTTTAATAAATATGAGGTTTTAAACGATTCAGCGCTATGTCAGTATTTTTTTATCCTTATGGTATATGCTCATGCTGCAAAACACCCTGTACCATGTTCCTGAAACCTGTGGAGGATTATGCCCCAGTGGGGACTGCTTTACTAGACCCAAGTGGGGGTCATCCATTGAGGTGAGCGCATAAGATTGCCAGGTGGAGACGTGTGCGAGCACTTTTAGGCACTGCATGCCTGGATCAAGGATTCTCAGGTGGATTGGATGATCATATGTGGAGGAATACAATCTATGATCAAGAATCCGAAAAGCGATCCCACTAAATCACTTTTCTTTTAACATTATATGAGTCACATCACTATCATATCGATTTTATGGACTTTATGCTTTGCACTTTATAAAGAGTGATTCAGCACTGTGTTTCTTTTCACTAGCACCTTAAATATGTTTGCACACTGAAGAGTGATTTATCACTCAGTCACTCTTGAGAGGTACTGTTATTTAATATTTTAGCACAGTTTCTGGCACAGAGGTACCTACATTTGGTGGGCACTTGTTGTTTTATCAATTGCTGTTTTAGTACCATCTGCTATTTACTTATTGTATATTTATTCTTTGATTTGTGCATGATCACATACCTAACCTTGGTACATTTATAACATTCCGCTCAGGATTGCGCTTCACTACCTTTTGTCTATTTATGCTTATTAAGGGTTCAGTAAGGTTGCTCTTCTCAGTGTAAGCAGCATCCTCATATCTATCATTTCACTACTATCATACTTAGCTGGTAGAGCGGTTACATTATCATATTAGGTTTTTTTTTATAGCTTAGAGAGGGGCAGGTTAGACAGCACAAGCACTGTGCTGTTTAACTTGCTATAAGGGAACAGGATCTCTTTTTTTTTTCAGGGTTACAACCACTTTAACCACTTCAATACCAGTGACTTACCCGCCTTCCCACCCAGACCAATTTTCAGCGCGGTCGCATTTTGAATGACAATTGTTTGGTCATGCTACGCTGTACCCAAATTAAATTTTTATCATTTTGTTCCCACAAATAGAGATTTCTTTTGGTGGTATTTGATCACCTCTGGGGTTTTTATTTTTTGCGCTACAAATAAAAAAAGACAGAAAATTTTCAAAAAAAAAAGTTTTTCTTTGTTTCTGTCACAAAACTTCGTAAATAAGTGCATTTTCTCCATCACTGATGGGCACTGATGAGGCTACACTGATGAGGCACCTATATGCAGCACTGATAGGCAGCACTGATAAGCAGCACTGACGGGCACTGATAGGTGGCACTGATAAGAGGCACTGATGGGCATTCATAGGTGGCACTGGACACTGATAGGTGGCAATGGTGGGCACTGATAGGTGGCAATGGTGGGCACTGGTGGGCACTGATAGGTGGCAATGATAGATGGTACTTTTAAGAAGGCATTCCCTGGTGGTCCTGGGTGGCATCTAAGATGGGCACTGATTGCAATCCATGTTGGACACTGTGCCCCTTACCTGGTGGTCCCTGGGTGGGCTCCTTGGTGGTCAAGGTGTGCTTCCCTGGTGGTCCCTGGGGGGGGCATTCCCTGGTGGTCCTGGTGGCATCCTTGGTGGTCCTGGATGATGATCATAAACAATCAGTGCAGACCCCCCCTATCAGGAGAGCCGACGTTTGACTCTCCTCTACTTGCGTAGAGTAGAGGAAAAGCAGATATACGGCTCTTCCTGTTTGCACTGTGACCAGCCATGATTGGTCACGGCTGATCACATGGTAAAGAGCTTCCGATGGAAGCTCTTTACCGAGATCGGTAATGTGATTGCGGGTTATCTGGCAGGATGTCATATGACGTCTGGTCAGGATAACTGAACCACCGCCCAGCCATCATTTGTCTATAGGCTGGGAGGGAAGTGGTTAATATCTACCCTTAATCACATTGCAAATTGCATAGTGTACTTGTTTGTAGCCTAAATACTGAAATTTGCACTTAAGAACTGTAATGTTGTAACTTTTGGAAATGCCAGTAAAAACTTGGCTGTGCCAGTAAATTTTGGGTGTCGTGTCAGTAAATTTCAATCTGGTAGGTTGGCAACACTGCTCCTCTCTCCTTAACCCCCCTACATCTGGACAATGTAACTAAAAGTATATGTATGTGTAGTACCCATGGGTACAATAAAAAATGTTCGGCACCCAATCCCAGCTATAAAGCACAGTAATTTTGAAGAATTTAAATATGGCCTTCGAAGGCACATACACATCAATTCAAAAAGTGTTTATAAAACACGGTCAATTTTATTAACAACATCATAAAACTTACACAATCATCAAGTAATCTTAAAACTACCTAAAAACACAATGCGCTCCATATATGAGGCATGGTGTGATCCCCTTAATATAACACACATGGGGGCTGTGTACATGGCTAGATATTACACCAAATGTTTTCAACTCCACCTTCCACCATATAAAGCTCTACATGTTTCGCGACTTAGTTGCTACCTCAGGAGCTTGTGGTGCGTCTATTCAAAGAGGAAATACATATTGTAAATGTAAAATATTGTACATACATAGAGCTCATTAATGCACATTAATGCACAAATGATACAACACTAAGGCTACTTTCTCACTGAAGCGTTTGAAAAACGCATGCAAAACACCAAGCATTATTACCGCGTCTTTGCCTCGTTTTTCACGCGTTAGCGCTATAATTAGCGCTAACGCCCAGGCGTTTTTCAAGCGCTTTTGAATTGCTTTTGAAGCGCTAGCATTAAATAAATAGCACATTCCCCTACATTACACCCTGTTTACTTCCTGGTATTTTGACCTTTCCACAACCTCTGGGCGTTTTGCTGGCGCTTTTAACGTGCTTTTAAAGCGGTTTACATTAATTTCAATGTATATGGGCGTTTTTAATGTGCTATTTTTAGCGCTCAGAATAAGCACAAAAAATCATGCTTGCAGGACTTTTTTAAACGTGGCACAAGCGTGACGCCCCAGTGTGAATAGGTACATTGGAATTAATGGGCAGCGTTTTAGAAGCTTTTGGAAGCGCTATTTTTAGCACAAAAACGCTAGGAAAGCGCCTCAGTGTGAAAGGGGCCTTACTGAGTAGAGTTGAGCGAATACCTGGATGTTCGGGTTCGGTGGGTCCGGCCGAACTTCGCGAAAAAGTTTGGGTTCGGTACCGAACTTGACCCCGGACCCCGAACCCCATTGAAGTCGATGGGGACCCGAACTTTTGGGCACAAACAGGGCTGTAAAAAAGTCCTGGCAAGTGCTAGAGGGCTGCAAAAGGAAGTAAAATGGGGGTAAGAGTAGGACAAGTGCCCTACAAAAAAATGGGGATAGGGAAAATAACTTAAAATCAATGGGAAGGGGGGTGGATGTGGAGTAGGAGCCTAGAGGTTGACTAGGCCGTGACCGTGGCAGTGTAGGTGGAAGTGGCGGTGGTGGAGGAGGAGGAGGAGAAGGTAGCCAACACTTTTTGTTGTTTGTTTGTTTTTTTTTCAAATTGGGGTAGCCCCCAAAATATTGAGGTATATTCAAAAAAACAAGTATACCAATGGCTGTGTGAGGCCAGTCAATAATCTGTCCCTTACAGCAACAGCAGGAACCTGACCCTATAGCAGTAGGTGATGATTTTAGAACAATAATCTGTCCCTTACAGCAACAGCAGGAACCTCTCCCTTTAGAACTAGGAGATGATTATAGAACAATAATCTGTCCCTTACAGCAACAGCAGGAACCTCTCCCTATAGAACTAGGAGATGATTTTAGAACAATAATCTGTCCCTTACAGCACCAGCAGGAACCTCTCCCTTTAGAACTAGGAGATGATTTTAGAACAATAATCCGTCCCTTACAGGAGCAACAGGAACCTCTCCCTATAGAACTAGGAGATGATTTTAGAACAATAATCTGTCCCTCACAGGAGCAGTAGGAACCTCTCCCTTTAGAACTAGGAGATGATTATAAAACAATAATCTGTCCCTTACAGCACCAGCAGGAACCTGACCCTATAGCAGTAGGCAATGATTTTAGAACAATAATCTGTCCTTTACAGCAACAGCAGGAACCTGACCCTATAGGAGTAGGCGATGATTTTAGAACAATAATCTGTCCCTTACAGCAACAGCAGGAACCTGACCCTCTAGGAGTAGGCGATGATTTTAGAACAATAATCTGTCCCTTACAGCAACAGCAGGAACCTGACCCTATAGAAGTAGGCGATGATTTTAGAACAATAATCCGTCCCTTACAGCAACAGCAGGAACCTGACCCTATAGAACTAGGAGATGATTTTAGAACAATAATCCGTCCCTCTAAGCAGTAGACTCAACCTAGTCCAGTCAGATTGTTCTGTAATGCAGGATGAGATGTTATTAGATCTGCAATCTGTCCCTAAAAGCAGTAGTAGTAGTAATCTCTACCTAGTCCACAATCAGATCGTTCTGTAATGCAGGATGAGATCTGCAATCTGTCCCTCAAAGCAGTAGTAGTAGTAATCTCTACCTAGTCCACAATCAGATCGTTCTGTAATGCAGGATGAGATGTTATTATATCTGCAATCTGTCCCTCACAGCACCAGCAGCATCCTCTCCCTACACTAGCCAGAGAGCATGTGACATGCAGCACTAGGTGACTCCAGCTTATAAAGAGGCTGGGTCACATGATGCACTGGCCAATCACAGCCATACCATTAGTAGGCATGGCTGTGATGGCTTCTAAGGCAAACCAGTGAAACGCTTGTTGATTGGCTTCCCTGCAGCTATTCAACAGGCAGGATCAAATACCCGAACCCAAACTTTTTTCAAATGTCCGGGTTCGGGTCCGGGTCACGGACACCCCAAAGTTCGGTACGGACCCGAACTTTATAGTTAGGGTTCGCTCAACTCTATTACTGAGTAAAGAGTACAAATATATGTGTGCACACTCAGAGTCAGATGGGAGACCTATGGACAGATTGTGGCATCAATTCCTGTGAGCGTGTGTTGTAACTAAAGGGCCAAACATATTCTTTACTCTGGCGTGTGGACATTCCTGTACATCTCTTTACTTTCACTTTGTATTTGCCCCTCGGTTCCTGCAGTCCCCAATATGATTGCTTTGGGGGGGGGGGGGTGCCAGTGATCATCCATGATGGCTGAGGGGTGGGGGGGGAGGGGGGTCACTGACCACTGACTACTAATGATTGTGGAATTGTTTTGAAGAAGGTTTTATCTGTCTAAACAAATGATAGTGTGACGGACTGTCGAACATCCAGCCTGGGTGCCTCCACCAATATACAGCTTCCTCCAATCTGGAACCAGGTATTATAGCTGAGCATTGCACCCAAGAACCAGATGACACTAGCTTAGGTGCAAACTGGAACTGACTTTATTGTATATTCACACAAAATATTTACCACACTAGATCAGGTGAGAGATTGATTACATTATCCCAAACAATGCAAACTGTAAACAGGAATGTCAGTACATCTAATGAACAGCAAACATAAACATAAACAGTAAGCTATTTAACAACTAGTCACTAGACAAGCTTAGGTGTCAGTGTCCACCCAGACAGTTCAGCACCAGTATCCAAGAAGAACCAGATCTGTCCAAATCTCATGAACCAGCTTTCTTTTCACATACATCTTCTCACTGAGTTTCAAGTTGGCAGAGACCAGCATAGCTCCCTTGACTATTAAATGTGGTAATGTCATCTTGCATAATATAACCTTAATTTCCTTAATTCTTGTAGCTCCCTCAAATGCCAGGGTTCATAGTCAGTAGGCAAGAGGCTACCCAACAGTCCCCTCCAAAAGCCCTTGTCCGATTGGGTCTGTCACAGATACAAAATGCATTTAGGTATTGAGATGCAAGACTGAGTAATTGTCAGTCAAACTATCACATCACTGAAAAAGGGCTTTGACAGGTGGCAGGTGTAACATGCCAGTTCTAAAGTGAGTAAAAAAACAACCAGGTGCCCCTTTCCTTATGGCAAACACATAAATGTGTATATTGAAAAGGGAGAGAATGATGCACATTCATAAATTGCTATTCCACTTCCATCATTACAAATAGCCCACCAAAAAGCCGTAGCCCTTTCCATTTACACTGAATTGACAAAGGCCACAGAAGAACGCAATAGTTTATTGTTCCTAAAAAACAAAGAACAAAGGTGGCATCTGTTTCCCTGGCATCACTCTTTATTATGCAGCTGCCCACCCCACCAGGATAGTTCACTATAGAGAGGGAAGACTCCCCCATTTTAATTTTAGGACTACTGTGGCTGCCTTTGCCACTATCCTCAGACGTCCTGAGCCACCTAACGATTGGAACTACTATTCAGACACCCCATGGATACCACCCTGTACTCATCACTGCTAACACTGGTGAACAGTAGAGTTGAGCGAACTTCTAGAAGTCCGGGTCCTGCTGGTTCGGCAGAACTTCGGGACAAAGTCCGGGTTCGGGTCCGGACAGAACCCGAACTTTGTCCCGGACCCCGAACCCCATTGAAATCAATGGAGACCCGGACTTTTACTGTTTCAAGCCCAAGACAGGCCTGGGCTTGGGCCTGAAACAGGGCTTCAAGACGGCTTGGTCGTCCTGGGCCTGAAGATCTTCAAGCGAGTTGAGATGACAAGTGGTCACAATCGTCACTACTCATGTCCCACCATAGGTACCCCACAGACTTATCATCAAGGTTAGCAATCCACCGAGTCCTGCAGACTCCTATCACCGTTTCCGTCGGTGTCATCAGGATTTTAATTTTACCCCCTCAGAAGGGAGAGATATCACTTGATAGGACCACCCCACCCGTCGACGTATTATTTCTCACTACGGTCCCTTTGT
>BLSH010076090.1:2536494-2550339 GCA_018402905.1 Glandirana rugosa | reverse complement strand
AATTCTGATATGAAATCCAGCAAAAAAGATGCATGAAAGCCATAATTGGCAAAGAAGGGAGATTGTCCTGTGGCTGAATGGCTGGCGTTGTTATATGCAAATTCTGCCTGTGGCAGCAGAGATACACAATCGTCCTGAACAAAGGATGTAAAACAAAGGATATACTGGTTCTTTCTGTTTGCCCGTTAGTTTGAGGGTAGTATGCTGATGACAGTGCCAACTCAATCTTCAGGACTCCACATAAAGCTCTCCAAAAATGTGAGGTGAACTGTACAGCCCGGTCTGATACAATGCTGGCAGGAGCTCCATGTAACCTTACAATCTCTTTAATAACGACACGGGCAGTCTCTATGGCGGTTGTGGTTCCCTTCAAGGGTACAAAGTGGGCCATCTTTGACAAACGGTCTACGACCACAAAAATTGCTGTGCAATTCTCAGAAGGTGGCAGTTCTACTATGAAGTCCATTGATATAATTTGCCATGGTCTATCGGGAATCTGCAATGGTTTCAGTAGACCCCAGGCCCTGTCTCTTGGTGTCTTGCTTCGAACACAAATGGGGCATGAGTTTATATAGTCTTTGCAGAACTCCTCCAACTTAGGCTACCAAAATGTTCGTCGGACTAGTTCCATCATTTTATGGATGCCAAAATGGCCAGCCAATAGGTGATCGTGGAGTAACTTCAACACCTCCAGCCGTAGTTCGGCTGGAACAAAGATTTGACTCCCTCTCCAAAGTAACACATCTTTAAAAGTCAAGGTAACTCCAGCAGAACTGAGCAGGTTGGTGGATGTCTGCTTGATTTGTGGCAGAAGGTCAGTCTGTGGCAGTAAAAGTTACCCGATGGTAAGATGGTATCTGGAGTTGCAAGGCTCTTGGGGTCATCATACATGCGGGAGAGGGCATCTGGCTTGAAATTCTTAGATCCTGGTCTGTAGGTGTTACGTACCTGGTGGAGGAGTCTGACTTATGCAGTGGGTAACCTCCCTTACGACCCTGACTCGGGAACCCCTCGTAGAGTAGACAGGTGGCTCGGGAGTGCAGGATGGCACGAGGGTCGGACTGGGTCATTGGTGATGGTATAAGTCCGTTGGTGCACTCATGCACTAGAAGAATGGTCGTACAGGCTGGGTCGTGAAACAGGCAGGCGGTGCGGTACAAGAGGAGCAGGCAGGCAGATAGTTGGGTTCAGGCTGGGTCGTCAACAGGCGGGCAGGCAAAGTACAGGAGGGCTAGGCAAGAGAGTGGTCGTAGACAGTCCAGGGGTCGGTGCAGGCAGAAATCAGCAAAGTCAGGCAATCCGGGTCACAGGAACAGAGAAACAGATACAGGTTGCTCAGGAACACGCACACTACACGCTGTAGATCAGACAGCACTTGCTGCAGGGAGTGCAGGGTAGAAATAGAGCCGTTTGGCACCGAACGCATTAGCAGTAAAAAAGTCAGTTTTTCAAGTATTTCCTCTAACATTGCCCCCCCCCCCCCAAGAGGCAGCCTCCGGATGCCCAGCCGGGTCTTCAGTTCCGGGTGATTCCTCCAAAAGGATCTGACACGTTCCTTGGCATGGATGTGCTCTTCGGGTACCCAGGAGTTCTCTTCTGGCCCATACCCCTTCCATTTAATTAAGAACTGTGTCACACCCCTCCTCACTCTGCAATCGAGGATTGCCTCGATCTCAAACTCTTCTTTGCCGTCTATGATTACTGGCTCCGGAGGGGTCATTCTCCTTCCCGGGAATTGGTCCAGGGTTACCGGCTTTAACAGAGCCACATGAAATACGGGGTGCACCCGAAGAGAGGAAGGAAGGCTCGGCTCATACGCCACCCTGTTAATTCCTCTTTTGACCGGGAAGTGGCCAATGAATTTAGGTCCCAGTTTCTTGGAGGGACAGGCAAGCTTTAAATTCTTGGTGGCCAGCCAGACTTGATCGCCCGGCTGCAGATCCAGTTCCCCTCTCCTTCTTCTATCAAAAGTCTGTTTGTTATACTCCTGCGATCAGGATAATGTCTCTCGCAGAAGTTTGGCGTTTTCCACCAGAAAGGTGGCCATGTTTTGAGCAGCGGGTACCGCACTTTCGGTTATCAGGTCAGGCAGAAACGAGGGGTGGTAGCCGAGATTCGCCCACAATGGTGACTGGTTTGTGGCTGAGTGGACAGCATTATTGTAGGTGAACTCGGCTACCGGCAGCAGGGAGGCCCAGTCGTCCTGAGAGAACGATAGCACCTGAGGCACTGCTCCAGAGTCTGATTAGTTCTCTCCGTCTGGCCGTTGGTCTGAGGGTGATAAGCGGAGGAGAGTGTCAGTTCAATTCCTAGTAGCGAGCAGAGGGCTTTGCAGACCGAGAGGTGAACTGCACTCCCCGATCTGACACGATGTTGGACTCCGTGGTAGTGGATGGCCTCCTTGATAAATGTTTCCGCAGTTTGGATGGCCGTGGGTGTGTCCCTCATGGGTATGAAGTGGGCCATCTTAGTCAGACGGTCCACTACTACAAGGATGGTGGAGAATCCAGCTGACGGAGGTATCTCCACAATAGAATCCATGGACACATGCGACCAGGGGCACTCAGGGACAGGTAATGGGTTTAGCAGCCCCCAGGCCTTGGTCCGGTCGACCTTGTTGCGGGCACATGTGGGACAGTCCTTCACGTATTCCCGACAGTCCTTGGCCATCTGAGGCCACCAGAAGGAGTGTGCCAGGAGCTCCGTGGTCTTGCGCCCCCCGAAATGGCCTGCCAGCCTATGGTCGTGGCACAATTCCAGCACCAGCACCACCAGATGTCCTTCTGGGACAAAAATTCTTGCACCCAGCCGCCATAGCTGTTGGATCAGGCTAGGGTCCTGGGGACAGACAGACACCGGCAATGGACCGCCTAATTTGAGAGAGGAGATCTTCTTGGGTAAGTAAGAAGCTCCGGGATAAGAGGATGGTATCTGGTGGGCCCGACTCCCCTGTCTTATGGAACATTCTGCATAGGGCATCCGGTTTCACATTCTTGGACCCAGGCCTGTAAGTGATATGAAGCTGAAACTGGGAAAAGAAGAGGGCCCAGCGGGGCTTCAATCGATTGGCTGTCCACAGATACTCTAAGTTCTTGTGGTCAGTAAACACCAGAACCGGATGCACCGCTCCCTCCAGCAGATACCGCCATTCCTGCAGGGCGGACTTTATGGCAAGTAATTCCCTATCTCCCACATCATAGTTTCTCTCTGGAGGAATTAATTTCTGGCAGAAGAAGGTGATGGGGTGAAGAGTGGCCTTAGGCCCTTGTCTCTGTGAGAGTACCGCTCCCACCGCCGTTTCAGATGCATCCACTTCCAGAGTGTACGGCAGAGTGGGGTCTGGATGCTTGAAGACCGATGCCAAGGTGAAAAGCCTCTTTAGCTGCTGAAAGGCCGCTTGGGCTTCCGTGGTCCACAGGAAGCGTGTATTCTGCTTAGTGAGTTGCGTGATGGGGGCGATCACTGCAGAAAACCCCTTAATAAATTTCCTGTAAAAGTTGGCAAAGCCAACAAAGCATTGCACCCCTTTCCTGTCCTTAGTTGATGGCCATTCCACAATAGCAGAGACCTTCTGGGGGTCCATGGTGATGCCAGAGGTGGAGAGAATGAAGCCCAGGAAAGAAATGCTAGAGCATTCAAAAATGCACTTCTCAGCCTTAGCGTAAAGTCCATGCTGACGCAGGCGGCTCAGTACGCTCTTGAAATGGCTGCGGTGCTCCTCCAGGGATGAGGAGAATATTAAAATATTGTCCAGGTAGACCACTAGGAATATGTCTAAGAAGTCCCGGAAAATGCCGTTGACCAAGTGTTGAAACGGGCGTTACATAGGCCGAACGGCATGACCAGATACTCGTAGTGGCCAAATCGGGTTCGGAAAGCCATCTTCCACTCATCCCCCTCTCGGATGCGGAGGAGATTGTAGGCCCCTTGGAGGTCTAAGTTGGAGAACACCTTGGCCGAACCGAGTCTCTGGAATAGCTCAGGGACCAGAGGCAAGGGATACCGGTTCTTAACCGTGATCTTATTGAGGTCCCGGTAATCAATTCATGGTCGAAGGGACTTGTCCTTCTTCTCGACAAAGAATATCCTTGCCCTGGCGGTGGATGTAGATGGCCCGATAAACCCCTTCTGCAGATTATCCTCCAGGTATGCCTTGAGGGCCAAAAGTTCCACAACGGGTATATCCTGCCGAAAGGTACCTCTGCCCCTGGAAACAGTTCTATCAGGCAGTCGTAGGCTTGGTGGGGAGGCAACTCGTCCGCCCCCTTCTTACTAAAAACATCCAGGAACTCGTGGTATGCTGGAGGGACGGCCTGGCGAATTGCTGTATCAGCGTCCGGGTCCGGGTTGGACGCGGTAAGGGCCAGATCCATAGGTGGCGGAAAACAGTGGTGCAGGCAGTAGGAGGAAGTGAATGACACATTGCCAGTGACCCAATTGATCTGTGGGCAATGCGCTCGGAGCCAGAGGATCCCCAGTATGACAGGGGAAAGCAGAGACGTGATAGTGTCCAGGTGTAGGAACTCCACATGGCCATCTGGAGTGCGGGCTAAAATTGGAATAGTCTCGTGGGTCACCACGCCCGAACTGATGGGGGGACCCGTCGGCCAGGTGGACTGTCATCTTACGGGCCTTGGGCTGGAGAGGAACCTGGTGTTGGGCTGCAAAGGTCAAGTCCAGAAAACAACCACAGGCCCCAGAGTCAATAATTGCCCAGACTGGGACATCACTTCCAGGTAGCTGAAGTGTCACGGTGAGTGTCAAGTGGGCCGTAGGACTGATCAAAGACAGGACTTCTCCCTTGACAGGATAGGCACTCCTACCCCGCTTGGCTGGACAGGTTCACACCCTGTACCCAGGGCCCCCACAATAGAGGCACAGATCATGGGTCATACAATTTAGTCTCTTCTCTGAGGAGAGGCTTGGGCGCCGGTGGGTGACGGTCAATCAGAACGACCCGATCCAACAGAGCACTCAAGGTCGGGGGAACCCCAACATGGACGAGCTCATCCTTAAGAGCCTCGGACAAGCCCTGCCGGAACTGGAAACTGAGGGCTGAGGGGTCCCAGGTGGTGTCGGCACTCCAGAGCCAGAATTCGGCCACATAATCTTCCACCGGGAGGTCTCCCTGCTTGAGCGCATGGAGCGTGGCTTCGGCAGTGGTGGTCAGGTGCGGGTCGTCATACAGACGTGCCATGGCTTGGAAGAAGCCTGCTAGGGTGGTGGTGTCTGGGGACTTTTCTTCAAGTAGTCAGTGAACCCAGGCCTGGGGCCCATCCTGAAGCAGTGAGATGGCCAATCCTACCTTGGTGGCTTCACGGGAGAAGGTGCTGGGTTGAAGGGCGAAGTATAATTTGCATGCACTCCGGAACGCCCGAAACTTCTTGGTGTGACCAGGAAGCGGGCTGGACCCTGATGCGGGTGGTGCGGAGAGCTCCTGGAGTTGACCTTCCAGCTGCACGTAGCCATCTTGGAGAGCCTTCACCGCTTGAGTGAGGCCATCTAGGTGCATGCAGAGATCATTCATTGGGGAGGCCCCCTGCGCAGACTCAGGCATGGTTGTCTGATACTGTTATGTACCTGGTGGAGGAGTCTGACTTATGCAGTGGGTAACCTCCCTAACGACCCTGACTCGGGAACCCCTGGTAGAGTAGATAGGTGCCTCGGGAGTGCAGGATGACACGAGGGTCGGACTGGGTCACTGGCGATGGTATAAGTCCGTTGGTGCACTCGTGCACTACAAGAATGGTTGTACAGGCTGGGTCGTGAAACAGGCAGGCGGTGCGGTACAAGAGGAGCAGGCAGGTGGATAGCCGGGTTGAAGCTGGATCGTCAACAGGCGGGCAGACAAAGTACAGGAGGGCTAGGCAAGAGAGTGGTCGTAGACAGTCCAGGGGTTGGTGCAGGCAGAAATCAGCAAAGTCAGCCAATCCGGGTCACAGGAACAGAGAAACAGATACAAGTTGCTCAGGAACACGCACACTACACGCTGTAGATCAGACAGCACTTCTTGCAGGGCGTGCAGGGTAGAAATAGAGCCGTTCCCGGCGCGCACACGTGTACGCGCGTGGACGTGCATGAACGCGCATTCGCGGCAAAAAAGTCAGTTTTTACAGGATTTCCTCTAACAGTAGGTTATGTGGAAATAAAAACGTGAAAAAAACAATGCCCAACGGGCCTGTCAGGGTTTTAGTCGTTTGGCAGCTCTCAAGTGCTCCAAGTTCTTATGGTCGGTATATATAAGGATTGGGTTGACCGCCCCTTCCAGCAGGTACCTCCATTCTTCTAATGCTGCTTTGATGGCAAGCAGTTCTCGATCCCCCATATCATAGTTTTTTTCTGCCGGGGAGAGTTTCCTAGAGAAAAAAGCCATAGGGTGCATCAAATCCTTGGTACCTTGTCGTTGAGAAATCGCTGCCCCAAATGCTGATTCTGATGCATCCACCTCCAAGACATAGGGTAAAGTTGGATCTGGGTGTCTGAGAATGGGTGCTGAAGTGAAAAGCTTCTTCAGAGTATCAAAGGCGTTCTGTGCTTCAGAGTTCCAGCTGAATCAGAAATGTTGCTTAGTTAATTGCGTGATGGGGTGATAATTGCAGAGAATCCTTTAATAAATTTCCTGTAGAAATTTGCAAATACCACAAAACGTTGTACCCCCTTCTTGTTGGTGGGTACAGGCCATTAGAGTATTGCAGAGACCTTCCGTGGATCCATTCCTGCTGGTGATATGACCAAGCCCAGAAACTGGATGCAACTTTGCTCAAACTCGCATTTCTCTGGTTTGGCATACAGTCTATGTTGGTGGAGTCGGCCCAGTACCTAGCGAACATGTTTTTGGTGTTGGCTTAGGGACCCAGAAAAAAATCAAGATATCGTCCAAATAGACGATTACAAAAATGTCCAAGAAGTCTCTGAACACGTCATTAATAAAGTGCTGAAACGTGGCGGGGGCATTGCAGAGCCCAAAGGGCATAACCAGATGTTCAGATATTCAAAGCTGTCTTCCACTCATCCCCCTTGCGAATGCGGATTAAGTTATAAGCCCCTCTTAAGTCCAACTTGGTAAAGATGTTGGCAGTTCTTTATCTGTGGAATAGTTCGGACATCAGGGGTAATGGTTCTTGACCGTTATCTAATTTAATTCCCGGTAGTCTACACAGGGCCGTAAGGATTGATCTTTCTTTGTCACAAAAAATATTCCTGCCCCTGCTGGTGATGTGGATGGGCGGATAAAGCCTTGCTCCAAGTTCTCGTTGACATATTCTTTCAATGCCTCCTGTTCCTGTTCGGACAGTGGCAAAATACGCCCAAAAGGAATCTCAGCCGCAGGGAGTAGCTCAATTGGACCCCCTTCTTGCTGAACACATCGAAAAACTCATGGTATGGAGCGGGGACGTTTTATAGCAAATGTTGTCCAGGCACAGGAGGGTGGCTGGCCCCTCCGTGGGTTGAAGGGTGCAATGTCTCTGGCAGTAAGAGGATGCAAACTTGACTTTCCCGGTTATCCAGTCAATCTGGGGATTGTGTGCCTGTAGCCTGGGCAGGCCCAGGATGACGGGAAAAAGTGGTGAAGAGATGGCATCCAAACTTAGTAGTTCTCTATGCTGGTCAGATGAGACGGGTAGTGCAGTTGCTAATCCAGAACTTCAGCCAGAAAAACAGAAAGTCTGTGCGTCTTAGATTGAAGAGGAATGCATTGCTGGGTGGTGAAACCAAGGTCTATGAAGCAGCTGCAGGCCCCAGAGTCAATAATGGCGTTGACTGGGATTGTTCTTCCCGGTAAATGAAAACAAAGGGGCAAAGCAATATGAGAAGCATTCCTGGATAGTGCTGACAGGTTAACTGGCATAGGAGTGGAACACTTATGTTGCTTTGCTGGACAGCTGCGAACAAGATGTCCTGGTTCCCCACAGTAAAGGCATAAGTTGTTCTGCCAATGGCAAAGTCGCTCTTCAGGAGGCAGCATGGGTCACATGAGGCCCAATTGCATGGGTTCAGGTAGGTCAGAAGAAGAATTGGCTGGTGCAGGACTGGCAGGCATGGAGCTAAACGGAGGGGAGAGTGGAGCTCTCGGGGTCATCCATAGGGGGCAAGCTCGCTGGTTAGATCTTTCCAGATGCCGCTCCCGGAGTCGGCGATCAATCTGTATGGACAAAGCAATAGACCCATGCGGAACTGATGACGTAGGGCTGCATCATTCCACTGAGTATCCGTGCTCCAGCATCTAAAATCTTCAACATAGTCCTCGGCTGTTCAACGGCCCTGCTGGAGCATGTGGAGAGCAGACTCTGCCGTGGTGGTTCGTTGAAGGTCATCATAGAGTGCCGCCATGGCATCAAAGAAGGTGGTAATGGTCTGGACAAGCGTGCTGTTAGTCTCAAGCAAACGATGGGCCCAGGTCTGGGGTTCTCCTTGCAGCAATGAAATGATAAACCCAACCCTCCAAGGAGAAAGTCCGGGGTTGCAGAGAAAAGAACAACTGACGTGTTACGAAACGTACGAAACTGGCTGCGGTTCTCAGCAAATTTCTCAGGTGCGGGAACCCAGGGTTCAGGTGGCAGCATTACCACATAGGGGGAGGACACAGTCTGTGAAGGTGCAGCCGTAGCCGGAGCAGGGGATGCAGCCGTGGACCCAAGGTCCGCACATGTTCCTCCAATTTGGTGTAGTCCGCTTGGAGACTCTGCACTGCTTGCGTGAGTGCTGAGAGATGTTGGCAAATCTCCTCCATAGGTGTGGTTCCTCCTGCAGGCTCAGACATGGCTGTCTGATACTGTAATGTTTGTCACGTACCTTAGTGGAGAGCCTTTGGCCGTTGGCTTCCATGGTTTAAGAGATAGGAGCATTCACTCTAAGGTTAGTGTAGGAACCCACTGGTAAAACGGGGTACTTTGCAGCAGTCAGTGGGCTTAAGCACTTCATGGCCATTCAGTGTGACCAAACCCCCGAATTTTTGCATTTTCTACTATATACGTTTAGATGCTTTTAAACAGCCTGGCAGGAGTATGTATCATGTGTGCACTGTAATATGCATTTTTATGTCTCTTGGTCTTTACAAGCAGCACCATGCATTTGGTAGGGTGTTCCCCCCAAATATCTATTTTTTTGTATGCTGTGGTCCTGACCAAACCTTTTGGGTTGGTGAACCCCATCCTCCTTAATTACCCCCAATCAGTGTCCACCTGATCCATGGGATGTGTCCTCTGGTCTCCCATAAAGAGAGGCGTTGGCTTCCATGGTTTAAGAGATAGGAGCATTCACTCTAAGGTTAGTGTAGGAACCCACTGGTAAAACGGGGTACTTTGCAGCAATCAGTGGGCTTAAGCACTTCATGGCCATTCAGTGTGACCAAACCCCCATATTTTTGCATTTTTTGCTATATACATTTAGATGCTTTTAAACAGCCTGGCAGGAGTATGTATCATGTGTGCGCTGTAATATGCATTTTTTTGGTGGAGAGCCTGACTTCCGTAGGAGGAGACCTCTCATACAACTCTGGCTTACTGACCACTGGAGTGGAGACAGCAGTCAATGAGCACAGTGGGGTAGGAGTGCCTGGTGGAAGCCGTAGAGGCTGACAGGTTACCAGATGCAGGTGAGTGCAGATCTTCACCAGATGCGCTGCAGATGATGACAGCTGGGCACTTGGTACAGGGAGGCAACCCTGGATACTGGATACAGCAGACTGGAGCAGGTGAGACAAGCCGGGTCAATACAGGAACATCAGGTATATCAGACAGTAGGCAGAGAATGGTCAGGTGACAAGCAGATAATACAACAACGGTAAGCAGGCAGAAGAATCCGATAAGCAAGGTCAGAACAAGCCGTGTCAATTACAGATTGCAGGTAACACAGAATCACAGGAAAAGCTCCAGATCAGACAGCACTCCAGCCAAGGTCTGACTTCCTTATAAAGGCCCATGTTATGTGCCGGCGGAGATGCTGGGTCCTAGAGCCCTCCTGTTCTGACAGATTCTGGGTCCTAGAGTCCTCCTGCTATTGGTGCCCTGACACTAGTGTATATATATATATATATATATATATATATATATATATATATATATACATGCATCCTATTGAGTGTACACTATATATCGGTACATTCGGGGTATACATACAGTATATAGTACACTTGACCTGGTTTATTAAAATATATAGTCTAGTGTATACAGATACACAGCGTATTGAGTGTACAGTATATATCAGTGCATTCGGGGGTGCATGGTATATAGCACACTACTTGACATGGTGTCTTCAAATGTATACAGTCTAGTGTATCCAGATATATACACGCAGTGTATTGAGTGTACACTATTTATCAGTGCATTCGGGGGTGTACGGTATATAGTAGTAGTATATGTAGTGTGGTGTTAAAAAAAATACCCATCATGTCAGGAAGGCCACAAAGGAGAGGCAGATGCTCCCAGACCACTAAAAGAGGGCAAACAGCCTCTGTGTCTTCAGTGAAAAGTGGTGGTAGCGGACGTGGTGCATCCTCTGAAGGCGGGTCACACTTGTCCTTTTTTTCTGCCGTTGGATGTGCTATTGAGCCACAACATGCACAAGAGTTGGTGGAGTGGATAACAAAGCCGTCCTCACCCCCCTCATCTTCTGTCACCCAGGCTTGTACAAGTTTACTTTCCAACGCATCTGGCAAAGCAGCCTATTACACCGGATCCTTGTCCACAGTTACTTCTTCTGTAGCCCCACCATCATGCATGGAGGAGTCACCTGAGTTGTTCGACCATAGTGTCGGTTACATGCTCATGGAGGATGCGCAGCAGTGTGAAGGCTCCGATGTTGGTTCCCAGGTTGAGGAAGGGAGTAGCATGAGCCTAGAGACAGGGGGTGCCGCAAAAGGACAAGAAACCAGCAGTCATGTTCCCCCAGCTGCAGCATACTGCCAAGTTTGCTCCAGTGACGAGGAGGGAGGGGATGATGAGGACATGGACTGTACTTGGGTGCTTGAGAGAAGAGAGGAGGAAAGTGAGGAGAAGGCCCAACTCCAACAAGGCAGGATGTCCTCCAGGGGCCAGCTTAAGGACAGCCACCCAATTGCATCAGACCACAGAGCTCCACAGGTGCAGGGCGCTGCTGCCTCCCCGCCGACTTCCAAAATTTCTTTGGTGTGGGCATTTTTCAGCACATGTGCAGTAGATTGCACCTTTGCAATTTGCAATCTATGCCTGAAGCGGGTCAAGCGCGGCCAGGACTCCAGTCGCTTGGGCACTACTGTCTTGACAAGACATATGACGACCAGCCATGCAGTCCATTGGCAAGAGTACCTGATGAACCCACACCAGAAAACAAGGCGGACTTCTCCCTGCTCCTCATCTGGGATCTCAGCCCCTACTATACCTGCAGTTCTTTCCAAAACCTGCACTGAGAGGAATGAAGGTGTAGCAATGCATGCCACAACCAGTACTTGCAGCCAATCTACTAGCAGTACACCACCAGGTGAATTCAGCAGGCAAATATCCCTACCCCAGTTGCTGAACCGTAAAAAGAAATATTGTCCCAGCCATCCACATGCTCAGCGTCTTAATGCTAGCTTGGCCAAATTGCTAGCCCTCCAACTGCTACCTTTTCAGCTGGTAGACTCTGCCCCTTTTGTGAATTTGTAGAATGTGCTGTCCCACAGTGGCAGGTTTCCAAAAGACATTTTTTCCCATGTAAGGCCAATCCAGCATTCTACTGTCATGTGGAAGGTAATGTTTTGACCTTGTTGGACAATGCGGTTAGCAGCAGGGTTCATATTGCCTCTGACTCATGGTACAATAAGCACAGTAAAGGACGGTAGCTTTCCTTCATGGTGTACTGGGTAACTGCTGGCAGCTGGGTAGTATGCAGGACAGGGTTCAGTTTTGGAAATTATTCTGCCACCACGCCTCCAAAAAGCTGGTGGTGATTTTGCCACATCCGCCTCCTCCACCCTCTCCTCTTTTTCTACCTCTGTGGCCTCTTCTGCAGAATTGTCCTCTGAACCTGCAGTGCTACCTAAGCGTTCAAGGGGCTATGCAAGCAGTCAGGCTAAAAGATGCCATGCGGTGCTTGAGTTAGTCTGTCTTGGGGACAGGTGCCACACTGGGGAAGATATTCTTTCAGCTCTGTGGGGGCAGGCTCAGAGGTGGTTGACGCCATGGCAGCTTGAGCCAGGAATGGTTGTATGTGACAATGGCACCAACCTTCTCTCTGCCCTCTGACTGGGACAATTGACACATGTTCCATGCTTGGCACATGTCTTGAATTTGGTGGTGCAGCGTTTCTTGACCAGGTCCCAGGCTTACCAGATATCCAGGCAGGCCAGGATATTTCATGTGGTCATTTCCGGCGTTCATACAATGCCAGTGCTCGGCTGGCTGACATCCAGTGGGAATTCAACCTGACCAACAACCGCCTCATTTGTGACATGTCCACCAGGTGGAACACAACATTGGCAATGCTGCAGCGACTGCACGCACAGCAAAGGGCCATCAATGAGTACTTCTGTGAGCATGGCACCAGGACAGGCTCAGGGGAACTTGGCTTTTTTTCGCCAGGTCAGTGGCTTATCATCAAGGATGCATGCACTGTCCTGTCACTATTTGAGGAGGTGTCACGCACCTGGTGGTGGAGTCTGCCTTGTGCAGGAAGCAACCACTCTTGCGGCCCTGGTTCGGGAACCCCTGGTAGAGCAGATAGAGGGTTCAGGAGCACAGGGGGGCACGAGGGTTGGACTAGTTCATTGGTGGTGGTGTGATAGGTCCGGTAAAGGCTTGTGCAATAGTAGAGTAGTGATGCAGGCTGGGGTCGGCACCTGGCTGGCAAGCGGTACAAAGGGTGCAGGCAGAAGGGTCATCAGGTACAGGCAGGGTTGTCAACAGACGGGCAGCAAGGTACACCAGGATCAGGCAGAAGAGTTGTTATGGGCAAGCTGGGGGTCGGTGCAGGCAGAGATCAATCAACGTCAAAGACAGGCCGGGTCGCAAGAACAGGAAATCAGGATACAGATGACTCTAGAACACGCACGTGCTGTAGAATGGACAGCACTGGCTGCTTGGTATTGTCAGCTTAAATAGGGCCGTTTGGCACCATTGCCGGCACAAGCACGCACAGGCGCGCGCACATTCGCGCACACAGACACATGGATCCCGTTCCAGGCACAAACCTTTCCTAACAGGAGGCCACAAGGATGGTGAGCAGCGACAATGCATGCATCAGTGACACTGTCCCACTAATATTCCTTCTGAAGCACAAGCTTCGTGGAATCATGGACAGGGCACTTGAGGCAGAACAGAGGGAAGAAGAGGAGGACTTCCTTTCCTCTCAAGGCCCCCTTTATGTAGAGAGCATTCCTGCAGAGCCGCCAAACAAACGGGAGGAGGAGGAGGAGGAATGTGCCAGCATGGATGTGTAGTATAATACGCAGCAGTCTTCAAGGAATCATGGTTTTCAGGCCCCAGAAACCCAAGGAGTTTTATGTGGCTGGGAGGAGGTAGTTCCTGATAATGTCATCCTCAGTGACCGTACTCGCAGGAGACCCAGTGACTCCTACTGTAATAGTCCTTGATGGAGGAGGGTCGGTGTATTTTGAGGAACCCAAAGACCCCGGACTTTTGGTACTAAGGAACTTCTGACGACGCATAATATGATGTGTAGGTACGACCGTGTAAGGAGGAGGAGGAGGAGGGCAAACAAACCGCCGAGACGTCCTTACGAGAGATGTATTTCCCCCGGAACTCTCCTTTCCTTCAGGAGGAGAAGAAGGGAGACAAGACGGAGTTCACGGGACAGGTACTAAGGTGCTTCGAACACGAAGTCTTCCTTATAATCACCCTGTCACAGTGACTACGTACGTAACAGCGA
>BLSH010076090.1:2419153-2438674 GCA_018402905.1 Glandirana rugosa | reverse complement strand
ACCGGAAAAAAAAATGACAATTTATATCTGACCTCATGTATATGCATATATATAAATATACCAGATCAATAAAAATAGCTTTCAAACTATATGAATTTAAAATTTAAAAAAGACTCATATCAAAGGCAAAAAAAGAAAACAAACTGCTCCTCCATTATCTAGTCAACTGTATATTTATTACAAATTTGTTTCATGACAATAGATTCTTACCCCTTTGTGGTGTCCAGACCCGCATCCTCCCACCCTCCCTCTCCCTTTTCCCTTAAAAGCTGTTGTGCCCCTCAGGTAACCCCCTCTGAGTATGTGGGGGGCTGATGACCTATGTGTCCCACTGGGGGGCACTCCCCTCTGTGGAGAGGGATCAGAGTGCCCTCATGGGAGACCTCCCCTTGCTGGACGCCCCCCCCCCCGTGTGTTTCTCCTATAGATGTTCTGACACCTGCTCCCCCCTACCCACCGTGACCTATGTGTACAATGTCCCGGTAGAGAGTCCCCAGCCTGGGTGTTGACCATATGATTGTAACTCACAGTTTGTCGAATTCCTGGCTGTACTTGAAGGTATAATAATGGGGAGACCTGTTTCCAGAGGGTCTCAACCCAATGCTGATCCTGAGATGCAATTATGGTTGGTACACCAGAACTCCTTTTTGGGGGCTGTATAATTCCATCCAATGATTAGGTCAGTATGACAGATGATGTGAATCCATGCGTTGTTAGACTCTTGTCACCGGGACTCAATCTGGGTAAGGAAAAAGTTGTGATGTATGGGATCCTGTCCTCTGATGAAAAAACCTTGGAAGCCAATCCCTTCAGGTATCCACACGGTGAGTGTATAGAAGCTTGTGTTTTCCCTCCTACACCTCCATATAGGAGCTGGGAGACCGATCTTCTATGTGTGGTCGGTCTCTACCCGAATGTGGAAGGGGAGGGGATGTATTGACTGGGATGCCTGGAGTTGGCGTGGCTGGCTCCTCCACCTCACTGAGGTTCGTGCAGTTCAAGACCCTGTCAAGACCCACAACTTTTTCCTTACCCAGATTGAGTCCCGGTGACAAGAGTCTAACAACGCATGGATTCACATCATCTGCCATACTGACCCAATCATTGGATGGAATTATACAGCCGCCAAAAAGGAGTTCTGGTGTACCAACCTTAATTGCATCTCAGGATCGGCATTGGGTTGAGACCCTCTGGAAACAGGTCTCCCCATTATTATACTTTCAAGTACAGCCAGGAATTCGGCAAACTGTGAGTTACAATCATATGGTCAACACCCAGGCTTGGGACTCTCTACCGGGACATTGTACTCATAGGTCACGGCGGGTAGGGAGGAGCAGGTGTCAGAACATCTATAGGGGAAACACACGGGGGTGCCGTCCAGCAGGGGGAGGTCTCCCATGAGGGCACTCTGATCCCTCTCCACAGAGGGGAGTGCCCCCAGTGGGACACATAGGTCATCAGCCCCCCACATACTCAGAGGGGGTTACCTGAGGGGCACAACAGCTTTTAAGGGAAAAGGGAGAGGGAGGGTGGGAGGATGCGGGTCTGGACACCACAAAGGGGTAAGAATCTATTGTCATGAAACAAATTTGTAATAAATATACAGTTGACTAGATAATGGAGGAGCAGTTTTTTTTCTTTTTTTGCCTTTGATATATTGTTAATTCATAACTGCACCCCCCCCCCCCCCTCAAATTGAGGGCTAGCGCTGTCTATGTATATACACAGTATTTGTGTGTGTTTTTTTTAAAAAAGACTCAACCAATATTTAATGATAATAATTATTTAATGATACTCCTGCTATCATTTACTCTAATCTGTACCAATACATTGAGTTAATTTTTTTTTTAATCAAACAGGTGTTTATTGTCGACAACAATATTACAGATACATGTCACTTGCAATATCGGAAATATACAAGAAAGCAAATACATTAACATATCTTGGCTTACAATCCACGACCAGGTTGTAGTTCCCCTTCTAATTGGTGATACCGCACTATCATCAGCCACTACTTAGTTACCTAAATCTAAGCACATTTCTCACATATCTGCGGGCAATCTAAATCCAATCTGGCTTATCAACGGTGGCCCTTCTTCCCCCATGTTCCTCTATCTCTGTGCCGTGAGAATCCCAGTTCCTCATATGCCCTGCAGCAGCCATAGGTTGACCAGCTCCAGTGGACTCAGGCCAGGAGTATCCAGCCACGGCGCCCAGAGTTGTTCAAACTTGCCCGGCCTTCCCATGGGCTGGTATATGTAGCGTTCCAGTTTGAGTGTGACACCCATATGCGTAATCCATGTTTTAGTGGATAGTGGGGTGTCTAGTTTCCACCTCAATAGAATAATCTTCCAGGCTTGGAAGAGGGCCCTTGAAAACGCAATTCTTGTAATTTCTTCGGGTATGACCTCCCCCAGAGAGCCCAGTATACAATGAATGGGGTCCATTGGTACATTTATATGAAATACGCCATTCAGTGTATGCATGACGCCCTTCCAATATCTGTGGAGCTTCGGACATCGCCACAGAAGGTGGATGAGGTAACTGGTTCCTACCTTACATTTGCTACATATAGGGCTCGTAAAAATTCCCATTTTGTGTAGTGTCGCCGGCGTGCGGTGAGCTCGTCGTAGGATATACAGTTGGGATGTTTTCTGTGCTAGGTTAAGAGAACAAGTGGTAACTACTTGAAGGGCATCCTCCCATTGATCTCCAGTCACCTCACCCAAGTCCCTCTCCCATTTTTGCCTAGCCTTCATGGGATAGTTGTTCAGGTATTCGTTTAGAAGCATACTGTAACATTGCAAAATTAATCCTTTAGTCCCAGAAGCCATTTTAATTAAGTGGAAAATTGGGGTAGGTGAGTGAGACCACTCCGTTGCTCCCCCCTGTGCTTTGACTGCGTGTTGAAGCTGCATATAATAAAAGGCCATACTTGAAGGTAGGGAGTATCTAGCCTGAAGTGTGGAGAAGGAGAGCTGCCTGCCATTGTGAAATATCTGAGTGAGGTGGGTTATCCCAAATGCGCGCCATCTCTGTCCCTGTCGCAATTTGGCAAGCTCCCCATATGTAGCATTGTCCCAGATGGGGCTAAAGTCTGTAAACCCCTGAACACCCTGCAGCTGCTTGGCCTTATTCCATATCTTTTGTATTAGTGCATAGGTGGGCATCTGTTTGTTTGGTTTCTGGAATTGCTGGGCTTCCATTCCATCTGGGATGGATCTCGCCCCCACGCCCCAGAGCAGCAGTGTGGCCAAGGGGCCAACCGGGCTAGGGGACATGATCCCCACCAACTGCTGTAGCTGCGAGGCCAGGTAGTACAACCACGGACTGGGTAGTGCCAGCCCTCCCACATCCTTAGGATACTGCAGCTGTTCGAGTCTGACCCTAGGTGGTTTAGTGGACCACAGTAGCAGCCTAAACAGGGAGTTCACCACTCTGAATATTTTGAGCGGGATTACCACTGGGGTATTGTGGAGTAAGTATAAGAGCTGAGGCATCAATATCATCTTTATCAAATTTGTTTTGCCTGCCAGGGAGATCTTAAGCCTATTCCAAATATTGATCTTATCCCAAAATTTAGTGAGTATGGGGTGTATGTTGAGGCTACAGTAATCAATGGGCTTAGGGCATATCTGGATCCCTAAGTATTTGAAGGTAGCTACTACTGGGATTGGGCTTTGGGGCAGAGTCCCCATGCCCTGCACTTCATCCAGCATCATCATCGTGGATTTGTTCCAATTGATGGTAAGTCAGATATGAGGGACATGACCTTCGTCAAGAATGTGGAGACATCTCCCAAGAACAGGAGCATGTCATCCGCATAGAGCATGATTTTTTCCTGCACTGTACCATACCGGAATCCCGTGATCTGAGCACTGTCCCGCACTTGAGCAGCCAGGGGCTCAATGGCTAGCGCAAAGAGCAAGGGGGACAGGGGACAGCCCTGCCTGGTCCCCCTGCCCAGAGCGAACACAGGTGACATCCTATCCGACACTCGTGTCACCGCCTGCGGGGCCCCGTACAGAAGCTTCGTCCAGGCTATAAATGTGTCCCCAAATCCAAACTTGGAGAGAACTGCCCACAAATACCTCCAGCTAACGCTGTCGAATGCTTTGTTGGCATCGAGCGATAAAAGCGCTCTCTGTCCAGTGTTGTCTGCCCTGGTCTGAAGGTTGATAAACAGCCTCCTGAGGTTTGTGGCTGTGGACTTACCCAGCATAAACCCTGCCTGGTCAGGGTGGATAATGGTCTGGATTATCTTATTTACCCGCATGGCCAATACCTTTGCCAGAACCTTGATGTCGCTCTGTAGCAACGATATGGGTCTATAGGAACCTGGTCTAGCGGGTCCTTGGCCGGTTTGAGTATTAAGATTACCGTCGTCCTGTTCATAGACGGTGGCAGGCGCCCTTGCTCCAGGGAAGCGTTAAAGACCTCTAATAATTTTGGAAGGATGACATCACCAAATTCTGTGTAAACCTCCGCGGGAATGCCGTCATCCCCCGGAGCCTTACATGTAGGGAATGTGCCCACCGCCTCCTGCAGCTCCTCCAGAGATAAGGGGGCATCCAAGTCCCTCCTAGCTTTTTGGGACAAGACAGGTAGGGAGATGGATTGAAGGAAATTTACTAGGGAGGCGTCCGTGTAATTCTCTTTGGATTTGAATAGATCTGCATAGAATGCGGCCAATTCCGTAACTATGTGGTCCGGGTCATTCACGACCCTTCCCAGAGAGGTGCGTATTGCCCCTATGGTGGGAGAAGAGGTGTGGGAACTGGCAATTCTTGCCAGTAGGCGGCCCGTCCTCTCCCCCTCTTCATAGAATGCCGCTTTACTGAAAAATCGTCTTCTCTCCGCAGTGGAGGATCTCAGGCGGTCCAGGGAGTCCCTCGCAGAGTCAGACGGATCAGTAATGAATAAAAGTTCCAGTCTGTTCACCTGGCTTTCCACCTGGTCCATCAGGGCCCGCGAATTGCGCTTTATGCTGTTTATTTCAGCAATGAAGACCCCCCTCAGGCACGCCTTAAAGGTGTCCCATCTGAGCAGGGAGTCCCCATGGCCGTGTTGGTCTGTAAAAAAGGATGTAATTTGGCGAACAACCCCTTCCCGGGAGGGAAGCAGCTTGAGCCAAAAGGCATTACGTCATCATGGGGCCCTTGGTAGTGTGGAGCTCGGTCTCGTAGTTAAGTGCGCCACCGGGGGGAATGATCTGAAACACCCCTGGGGTGGTACTCAACCTTGACCACAGCATTGAGTAAATGAACGGAGCCAATACACAAGTCTATGCGGGATAGGGAACCATGCGTCTTGGAGAAGCAGGAGAATTGTCTAGTGGTAGGATGTTTCAGGCACCATATATCCATCCACCCCACCTCAGCCAGTAGACGGCAGAGCACTGTGCCCCGTCCACCCGCTGGGGCCAGGGCCGGAGGGTGTTTATCCATCTGTGGGTTCAGATACCCGTTGAAATCAACCATTAATAAAGTGGGCACCTCAGGTTTGTCTACCTGGTAAGCTAGCAGCAGTTGTAGAATCTCTCTAGAAAATGGGGGGGGGGAATATACAAAAATGCCATAATGAGAGTCATGCTAAATAATTTACCATAAAGGAACACATAGCGACCCTCGGGGTCTATCTTAGCATCAAGTTCCTGGAAGGCCAAGGACTTATGAACCAATACACTCACACCGCGCGAATAAGCGGAGTGAGTGGAGTGATATGCCTTGCCCACCCAAGTATACCTTAAACAGTTCACTGAGTCTCTTGTGAGATGTGTCTCTTGCAAAGCTACAATCGCTGGATGGAACTTCTTGAGACAGGTAGAAATCATAGTTCGCTTCAAAGGGTCATGCATCCCTCGAACGTTCCAGGAAACTATTGGTGTGGTTGCCATTGTAGATGTTGGGTACAATCACAAGCACAGGATATATCACGTGCAACAGTTCCTCTGGGAGCAGTATCGTCCCCGACACAGTGCGTAGGGGGAGCGTAGGTTTCAGAAGTAAGTATGGGGATACAAGGCGGTAGGGTCTGGGGATCCAAGGCATTCATATGCATTTTGTCGACTAACCTGCGCCACTGCACAACAAATGTGTCCCCCTAGTCCAGTCCATCTCCACACATGGGGGTTATCAGGTACTGTAAAAGTACATCCAGGGTTATAGGTGTGGGCCTCCCGTGCGGCCACATAAGTCTATTAAGATATGTGCCAACAGGGCAGCAAAACGAGGTGAACCAAATCTTTAACTCTGTTCGTTCTTGAACAACTTCTGAAGTCCGCTGCAAAGCTTGGATCATTCTCGGTGTAGTGCTCACCGAAAGATCAAATAGCTGGTACGCTGAGAGTGAAACTGGTAACGCGTCCCTGCATTATGGTATAGAGGTCCTGAGAATAGGGTATTGTGCATCCTTACATCCTGCCGGATAATCTTTTAGTGTCCATCTCCTCTGTCATCCCGGCGTCTGTGGCGGAGGTCCTGTTCGTAGTGGTCTAGCCAGGCCGCGGCTTCCGTGGCTGCTTCAAAGAAAGTGGCCTGGCCTCCAACCGTGACTCGCAGTTTAGCTGGATATAACATGGCATTGGATATTTGAAGGCGTTGCAGCCTTTGTTTGACGTCTGAAAATATCAATCGTTTGCGTTGGACTTACGCCGAAAAGTCTGGGTAAAACGAGATCCTGCTGCCGATAAATTGAATTGCCCCCTTTTCTCTCGCCAGCCTTAGGATCACCTCCCGATCCCTGTAGTTCAGCAACCTGGCCAGCATGGATCTGGGTCTGTTACCAGGTGGCAAGGGCCGAGGCGGCGTGCGGTAGGCTCACTGCATCTTAAGGTCATCCACTGCAGCAGTACACTTGTGGACAGCCACCTGGATGTCTGTGAGTGTAGGCTGGGAGTTCTCCTCAGCCGGCCCCACACAAACGCTCGGATCATGGATCAGTGATGCCTCCAGAGGCAGCGTATCATCCTGTCCCTCCTGCTCCATATCGCTGGCCTGCGGATTAGGTGTGCATTGAGTGGCGGCAGGTACCCTCTGGGCGTAAAAGAGCATGTCTCTGGGCTGCTCTTTAGATTGTTTGGGGGTTTTAGTTTGCTTACCCTCCTTCTCCTGCTGCTTTTCGGTGCTTCGTGGAGCGCGCTGAGGGAGAGGGGAGCCGTCGCCATCTTGGGCCTCCCTGGTTGCCGCAGCCGCGGCTGTTTTCTCTGCTTTTCGGGACATCACTATTCTCCAGGATATCTCCGGGTATCCTTAACGGTCTCTCGGATGTAAGGAACGGGTCCCAGTCGGTGCAAGTCCAGTTCCTCTGTGGGATAAGGATCGTTAAAGGATGATCTCAGCGGGAGCTCTGTGCAAAGCGACCGCTCACATGCCCGTGCAGGCCATGCCCCCACATTGAGTTAATTTACCACTAAACATCTTGTGTTTATCTCCTGGTACTAAATCCCAGCCAAGTTAAAGGTATCCATACTCGTGTTCTTATAAGTGCTTGCAGTCACTTTTTTCAACCAGGTGTGGCAGAGGGGCTGAGGTTGTTGTTGAAGTCGAGGTGCAGAAAGGGGAACCCAAATTAAGCAGCTCCTTCAGGGAAGCGCCACACTTACTTTAACCACTTGTGGACCGCACACTGTAGATATACTGCGGCAGGGTGGCTGCTCTGCACCAGATCCCATACCTATCTGGATGCGGATTATGCTGCCCCAGCTGTGCTGCTACTGGCTGCAATAAGAACCAATCAGCAGGTACCGGCCGCTTCCATGTTCCAGTTTCCAGATAATACACTGGAGTTCAAAGTTATCATTATTGTTTTTTAGATTTTTTTATATTCTATTTTATTCTGCTGATGTTTCCCCTGGCACTCGGCTCTTGTGCCCTTGGTTACTACTCTTCCATCGTCCATGGGGAACACAGGGAAGAGCGCAGCAGCATACACAAAACCAGATGCGTTTTCACTTCCGGTTTGCGGTATTCCGGCAGCTTGCGTTCCACAGCCAGCTGACGGCCCACCTATGCTTGCACTGGTGATTTGTGGAGTCCCAGCAGAGACAGGTCCCCAGTGTCTATGCTGTCTGCAGTGTCCAACCAGCAATATATTGATTGCCACACACACATATAAAGTACTTATAGGTGTTTTTTTTATGTTTTGTTTTTTGTGTTGTCTGTAGGGATCCTCCCTTCCTGTTGGTTGGGGCAAATTTTGGAATGCATTGCTGTTTTAGGCATTTGGTGGTGCTGGTCAGCACAGCTCTGAAGAAGGGGATGCCCCCCAAAATGCATCAGCGTGCTTAATGTGAGGTTGTAGAAGCACTTGCACTTTCTACCTCATGGTAGCCTTACATTTATATGCTGTATATGTATGCTTTTGTGAGTATTCCTTTTAATCAGATTCATTTTATTTTAATAAATACCTTTTTACGCGGGTAAAAATGTTTTTTTTTCCAAATTGTGGGTCTTTTTTTGTTTATAGCAAAAAAATAAAAAACGCAGAGGTAATCAAATACCACCAAAAGAAAGCTCTATTTGTGGGAAAAAATGACATTTTGTTTGGGTACAACATCGCACAACAGCGCAATTGCCATTTAAATAAAGCAGTGCTGTATTGCAAAAATTACCTGGTCATGAAGGGGGTAAATCTTCTGGAGCTGAAGTGGTTAAATGTTTTTGTTTGTGGAGATTTTGCATCACTTCCTGTTCAGATGGGAAACAAGGAGGTAATCTCTCCAACAGTAACTAGAAAACAAGAAAGAGTCTCTAACCCTTCCCTGCTCTGAAAATAAAATACAATAAAACACTTAGCTGAAATTGAGCAGTGAAGAGGAAAAGCTGAGATGTCAGATTCCATGGCTGCTAATCATAAGAGATCCAAACCTTACCATGAATCACAGTCACCTGTTAATCATATACAGTAAAACCTTGGTTTGAGAGTGTTTTGTAAGCCAAGCAAATATAAGAGTAGCGTCACGTCACAACTGAGTATAAAAGAGAAGAGAGGCGCCTCTGAGTGTAGCAATATGGTTACATTTAATGAAGGTACAAAATTTAGCAACTCACATGGTTGATGATTAAAGGAAGCACATCTAAGTATGCAAGCATCCGGGGTAAAGCTGTCCACATAGACCATCCTCCGCACCGCCATTGATGTCATCCCTTCCACGCTGTGCTCCACAATCGCTTCAAGCCTGGCCCTCAGATCGCTTTACTACATGGTAGTCTTCTCAGGCACTATTGCAGACTGACAGCATTGAGAGCCGATGGGTGGTGCAGAGGACGGTCTATGTGGACAGCTTTACCCCGGATGCCTGCATACTTAGATGTGCCTCTTTTAATCATCAACCATGTGAGTTTCTAAATGTTGTACCTTCATTAAACGTAACCATATTGCTACACTTAGAGGCTTCTCTCTTCTCTTTTATACTCTGTAGCTCCTGCTGGATTTTGCTTCTAATCCCTTGCGGAGGCTGGCATTTGTGGGTGAACATATGGCTACACAACCTATCTTTTTATATGGACAACAAACTGAAAGACTTATGAATAAATGGTTGTGGAACAAATCACCTGAGTTTCCATTATTTCTTATGGGGAAATTTGCTTTGATATACAAGTGCTTTGGATTACAAGCATGTTTCTGGAACCAATTATGCTTGTAATCCAAGGTTTTACTGTACCTGCAACTTCACATTTGATACGTTTATTGGTGATTATTGGGGGTTCATGTAGACTGAAATTGTTGCCCACCTTTTGAATTGTTTTCAGAGGCTACATTTGACCTGCTTGGGTTTCTTTGGACACAACATGTCTTATTGAAGTGATTTTGAACTGCAGGCAAAGCAGGGCAAATGCAACCATTTTTTTTATCAAATGTTGCGTTTCCCATTGAAATGTTTGATCAGCCTGACGTTTGAATCGAAAAGGCTGCATTTGCCAAGAACGCTTCTTCACATGAGCCCTTATCCTGGCCTTTAAGCCTATAATTACCATCTGTAAAATAAAATCAACAAAAAGCAGAGTAATGTGAAAGTCTAGACGGTAGTTTGAAGACTATGATCATGGTTAGGTGTATACCAATTAGAGAGTTCTCTCTTATCTGGTCAATAGCTTGTTTTGATTGTCGCTGTGAATAATCCCCTCAAAACTGACTTCTTAATCACTTTTACATCCTCTCTTAATGGGTTTTGTGTCTGCCATGGAGGTGGCTCAAGATGAATTGAGTAGGATATGTTTCAGAGTTCCTCCAGCCACCCTCCTGTACTCGGCAAGAGCAATGAGCCGCTTGGGGTACGTTCTGATTAAAGAATGATTGATGAGCCTCTTGGAGGGGTCTCTGCTGCAATACGTCTAGTGAATGACTTCCCTGGCGAGGAGTTCGACAAATCAAAGCTTACTGCCCTGCCGGACAATGTCACAGCTCCGCTAACGGGCCATGATTAACAGTCATAATCAAAATCACACACGACTAGGCCATGCGCTATACTAGCCGAACGATTCTTCCAATGTAATTAGCTACAGATGTTCTGAATTAGTAATACTAAAATATATTTGTTTTACTCGGCTTCGTCTACTTCGGAATCCCATTAAAATGCCTTATTAGGTCCATTTGTCAGCAAAACGACAGCGTCTATTAAAGCGTTAAGCATAATTCCTTTTCAGCTTGCAATCAGCTTCATGCTGTCTGGGTTTTGACCATTTCCTATCTGCGTCATGCTAGATGAGCTCTGATCCAGATTGTTCAGCCCAATCAATACTGATATTCTGCTATGAGTAGACATTGGCAGGTTAAATCACCCATTGGCTTTTTCTGGAACTCCAGTAGTGGAGTCTCCAAAAGGCATAGCTAGCACCCCCCTTCATTATGTAGTCTCACTACCCTTGTTGCAGCAACTCAAGAAAAGTGATTGTGTCATCCTACAAAGGGAATGTATAGTGTTTTGTGTACATTTTCTTTTAATTAAACGAGAAGTAGGGCCAAAGCTCTTTTAGTCTTACTTCTTCTGTAGGTCACAGGAGTGCACCTCGCTCTGCACTCCTGTGACCCATATTCAGCTGCTAGCGGGCTAAAGTCCGTTGTCAGCTGACATCACTCAGCCAGTCCAGACTTTGGAGAGATTTCAACCTCAATGTCGGAATCTGCCCACATACCTGAATGGCAGCTGGCTCTGCCTTTCAGCACACCTCTGAGAGCCTGAGCCAGCGACTCCTGCCCCCTCCACAGCCCTGCATTTCAGTGAGCACTGGAGGGGCAGAGCAGAGAGTCAGTGACTGACAATCAAGTCTCTCTGGTCAGTGAAGACCAAGAACTGAGCAATCAGTGATCTTTGATTGCCCAGTTTGTGGTGTAGAAGCAGCAGGGGACAGATGCAGCATCAGATTGATGTTGCACCCACCTAGGTATGCAACATCAGTATGTATGTATAGTACGTATGTTTGTTTTTTCAAAGCTCCCATAGTCTTATATAAAACCAATTGTAATATGTTTCATATTATAATTCATAAAAGTTCATAAAACTACAAAAGTCCATAAATTAACAGGAAGGAATTGTGTATCAAGAGAGTGGGCCGCTCCTCCAAGAGACAAGAAAGGATCTCTGTAAGACAACAAAAACACACGGGGAGGCGCCTCTAAGTGCAATATTTTTAAGAAAAATTAATGGAGCAGCCAAATAAACACTCACATGTGTTCCATTAGAATGGTTTGCTAAAGAAGCTGATTGACGCTCCAAAAACAGGTTACCAAGGCAACAGGACCGTCCTTCGGGCGTGCACAGTGGTTACGGAAGTCCTCCTCTACATCCGATGAGCGGTGACCCAGCTCACATTGTCAGACACCCCCAGTGGCGACTGGCTACCGAACTGGAACCTGGGCGACCCCTCTGTGGATACTACTAGATATCCACATTCTTATGGAACACATGTGTAGCGGTACCCCTGAAGGAGCTGCTAATTTATTTGTTCCCAGGTCTCCCTCTGGTTATCCTGCAGCCAGTTACAAGGTATTTTCACACTGTTAGGTGCACACACTTTCTTGCTCGTTAACTTCAATGATGAGTCCAGGGGATGAGTTTTCATGCTTTATTGTAAAACTTGGATAGGAGAAGGGAGTGGGTAGGATACTGCAAGTTAGCTATTCCCAAGTGAGGGGGACTTCTCTATAGACTGTATAGCAAACTGTCAGCAGCACTAAACAGCAGGCTGAATGTAGTGAAACAAGTCCCTGTTTAAGCAGCCAGACTTTGCTTCTTCAAGACACTAGCCAGTGTCTCCTTTTTAGCATACACAACCAGTTGGCTGACCCTTAGGACCAGGAGGGGGATTCTAGCACACACTCAGTCTCAAGGATCCCTTTAGGGGTCTGTACTCACACAATGTCCCGTGACAGCCGGTAGCCTCCTTCCAACTTCCAAGCAACACTTCACAGCGGTGATACCAGACAGGATCCAATCACATCCACCCTTAGTCAGCTTACAGAAGAACTCTGAGTTGTAGCTTCAGGATCTGGATAGGCCTCAACCAGGCCTGGCAACCGGCAGTCTCCTGGATAGGCTTCAGGCCTAGTAGCCAGGAGCTGTTTCACAGACCTTCACCCCTGAGGTCTGGGTGGGCAGGAACTCCTCACCTTGAGCCAATGTGCTACTTTTTATATGAATGCATTCACCCAAAATGCAGTGGGGCACCTCCCCTGTTAAATGGTCAGAACTGCATCCATATACATGCTGTCACTGGCTGGGTTTTCCTCCCGCTGCCCAATAGGAGCCAACACTATTAGATAATGTAAAATTCTCCAGACAACATGAATCAGCACCAGAGCACACTGAGCGGACCTTACTCAAAATCAATGCTTTCTGATAAGCAGATAGCACCTAAATTTGCCTGTCTGCTACTCTGTTAAGCAGAGAAAGCCAAAAACTTTATACACTCAATAGCACCTACCATGGAGGGTGCTGCACATGTGAGTGTTTATTTGGCTGCTCCATTAAAGTTCTTATAAATATTGGACTGGAGATGGACAGCTGTCCATATGCCCAACCAGATTTTCAGGCTTGTTAAAAAAAACAGTGTGAAAAGAGCGCAAGCAGTCAAAAAAATACTTCCTACAGATCTGATATGCAATTGTTTGCTATGAGTTAGCTGATTGGCTGCCTCAAGCACAGACCCATTTTTATACTTCAGTTTTCATAAATCAGCCCGGTAGTTTTTATGTCTCAGATAAGTTTTTGTTATTTCATATATTATACAGCAGAGCATTCCAGAACATTTTACAAGAAATACTACATACTACACTCACTCTGAACACAAACACAGCGGTTATATAACTTATAACTGGATGGGCTGCTTTTAGTAGAATGCACGGTTGTAAAACCCAAAACTATGTCCAGAGTGTATATAGCTTCATAGAGCATTATATTCCAAGGCGCAATTGTATATGTTATCTATTGCAACCAATCAGTTGCTCTACTACCATAATGCAGAAAAAGCTGACTGATTGATTAATTCAGCTTATGCATACTGACATACAGTGGCGGCCCATCCATTAGCGCCGCCCCCTTAATCCATGTGCCCAGTTCCCTAATCTACATGCAGGGCACTGGACGCATGGATTTCTATGGATTTTTTTTTTTTAGAAACACATGATTAGAGCCCAAGGCTCTATTTGGCTTTAAAAAAGCCTGCACCCTGAGCCCACCCTATTGTGTGACATTAGCGAATTCATATTCGCTAATGTCCTCCTGTTTCCCCTCCCGGCCAATCTAGAAGCGGGTCCTGAGACCCCATTGGCCAGGAGTCCTAAGACCCTATTGGCCGGGAGACTGAAGACCTGATTGGCCGGGAGGAGAAGCGATGGCCGGGACACGGAGGAGACGCCACCGCAGTCAATGGTGTACGGTGGCACACTCGAACGACGGGGGGTGGGAGTCAGTGTGTGTTGGCAGGCTGGAGCGACGGAGGGGGGTTCTGTGGTCAGGTCTTTCTGCTACCTCCTCAACAGATGGAGCACCAACCACCACTGCTGACATTGCTACATTTGACCTGGTTCTCTAGGGTTTAGTGACCTAATGTACGGGTTAAACCACTATGCATTTCATTTAAGCTCCTGAGAAACTGTCTGTGTGAATTCATTGTGTATTAAAAAAGCTCATTTTCTACAGACTCCTGATTGGCTTTAAGTAATGATGTCAAATTAGTGTTACGGAATGCCTAAATTAAGTTATATCTCACCTACAGAGTTTATACACATTGGAGGATAAGCTAATTATTGTTATATATAGACTTCCTATTATTTACAGTATATTTGACACTAACTGTACCCTGCAATTAGGCTTTTATTCCTGTGGTGCTATTAATACTATCATGGTTCTATTAATGGAGTTTTTCAGTGACAAGTCTTCAATAACAGGATATGTGCTATGGAAAATCAGGGTAAAAATAAAGAGAACATCTCACCTCTGTACGTCATGTATGGCAAACATTATTTTGTAGTATGTCTAAGATAGTGTTCAGAGACGGGTAACAAAAATGGTGAAAGGTCTGGGAGATAAAACATATCAAGAGCGACTTCAGGAACTTAATATGTACAGTCTGGAGGAAAGAAGGGAGAGGGGAGACATGATTGAATCCTTTAAATACATCAAAGGGGTGAATAAGGTTCAGGAGGGCAGTCTTTTCAATATGAAACCAAAATCAAGAACACGGGGACATGACCTCAAACTAACTGGGGGGAAGTTCAAAACTAATCTTAGAAAGTATTATTTTACTGAAAGGGTGGTTGATGATTGGAATAAACTACCAACAGAGGTTGTGAGACAGTCAACAGTAAATGGCTTCAAACATGCTTGGGATAAACATAAATCTACAGTCAGACAACAACATTAATGTGAAAAAAAACAAAAAATAAATAAATAAATAAAAATGGGCAGACTCGATGGGCTACTCAGTCTTTTTCTGCTGTCACTTTTCTATGTTTCTATGTCGGTATGCCGCAAATGGAAAAATAAAAATATGAACAACAATCAATATAATCCGTGTATGTTCTCCTATGCCTATTTCTACTGCGTGTGACAAATAAATAAATATATAGAAAAGCGCTCCAAATTGCTGAATAGATAAATATATAAAATTGTGTCAATTATATAAATTATATTAATAATTAAGTAAAATTCCATTAGTTACATAGTTAGCGAGGTTGAAAAAAGACACATCCATCAAGTCCAACCTATGTTTGTGCTTTTATGTCAGTATTACATTGTATATCCCTCAATGTTGTGGTCCCTTAGGTGCCCATCTAATAATTTTTGAAATTATCTATGCTCCCAGCAGAAACCACTGTTTGTGGAAGAGAATTCCACATCCTCACTGCTCTTACCGTTAAGAACCCTCTATGCAGTTTAAGGTTAAACCGCCTTTCTTCTAGTTTTAGTGAATGGCCGCTTGTCTTTGTGTGCTCCCTTGCACGGAATAGTTTTGTCCCTATTGTGGGGTCACCAGTACAGTATTTGTGCATTGAAATCATATCCCCTCTCAAGCATCTCTTCTCCAGAGAGAATAATTTCAGTGCTTGTAATCTTTCCTTATAACTAAGATCCTCCAGTATCCTCTATCATAACATTTTTTTTTACTATAATCTAATATTCTATGTTATTGTTATCTAAACTATCCTATTTGTAATGCAATAAACGTCCTCTTACTGTATATGAAAGGTATCTTTTCCTTCCGCAATCCTGTTCGGCGCCGCCATTTGCAAAGAGGGCTTCTGTGTCTTGTACACTTCCCTATTTCTGCCCTCACTTCTTATTCCGGTCCTTAATCCCGCGCATGTGCATAACGAAATAACGGAGAAGATCCAATCATGAACTTTCCTCTGCCTGCCTTGCTCCAGTATCGAGGTAATACTGTAAGTCTCGCGAGATGCCGAGGGTGCTGACCTCAAACATATTTATGGCGGCCGTAATTTACCGATATACTGCGCATGGGCGGGCGACGTCATAGCAGAACAAAATACATATACCTGAAGAAGGAAGGAGGTAGGAGCACTGAGATACAGCGCTATGACATATTATTAATTAGATCATTATAATGCATAAAATGTATAAAAATGATGATACAACCACTTTAATTAGCTTTGTTGCCCTTCTATGAACCCTTTCTAGTTCCAGGACATCCTTTCTGAGGACCGGTGCCCAGAACTGGACGGTACACTCCAGTTGTGGCCTCACCAGAGACTTGTATAGTTGGAGAATTACTGATTTATCACTGGAGTTAATCCCTTTCTTGATGCATGCCAATATTTTGTTAGCTTTGCTTGCCGCAGCTTGGCATTGCATGCCACTGCTGAGCCTGTCCTCTACTAGGACCCCTAGGTCCTTTTCCATCCTAGATTCCCCCAGAGGCTCTCCTCCCTACTGAGTAGTTTGTTCTTGGTACCCAAATGCATTATTTTACATTTTTCTACATTAAACCTCATTTGCCACTTGTCTGCCCACCCCTTTAATTTGTTCAGATCTTCTTGCAAGGTTTCCACATCCTTTAGAGAAATTATTACCCTGCTTAGTTTGGTGTCATCTGCAAATATTGAGATTGAGCTTTTTATCCCATCCTCCAGATCGTTTATGAGTAAATTGAATAGGATTGGTCCCAGGACAGAACCTTGGCGAACCCCACTTTCCACACCAGACCATCCAGAGTACTCCCCATTTATCCCCACCCTCTGGACTCGCCCCTGTAACCAGTTTTCCATCCATGTGCTTACCCTTTGATCCAACAGACCTTAGTTTGTACATTAAATGTTTATGGGGAACTGTATCAAATATGTTTAAATTATATAAATATCTAAAGTTCATGTGCGCAAACAATTCTGGCCTCAACCAATTCATTTGCATACTCTCCCGTGAGTAGATATGCTCCGAATTGTAGGTATCGCAAAACGACACTCTGCACTCACCAGAGGAAATGGCTGCACAGTGATTGGCAGCATCAACGATCTATAAATCAGCATAGGCAGATTCCCTGTCTCCCATAGGTTCTGGTCCCTTTAAATAGCGGCCAGCTTAAATAGACTTTTCCACTAGTGCTAGTAATGGACATTGTGGCTATGTGAAAGAAGCTAACCAACATAAAATTAGATCAGATGAGAGAAAATGCCACCAAAACTCACATATGTGGACACCACTCTATATCGATGCGACAGCATGACATCAGCACGTAAAGCTCCACCCCTGTACATTCTATTTACCAGTGCCTAATTTTAACAAACCCATTGTAGCCAGGTTCAGCAGTCTTCTCGCAAGGCTTCTGGCAGCTGCAATCTCTTATCACATGATTCTCTGTTGTGTATATTCCTCCTCAAGTTAAAGTGCAATTAACCTAAAAAAAAATGTAAAAAATGCTGTCATAAACCCTTCTCCCTGCCTATCAGTGGCAATGGACACTGAGCCGTGCATGCACAACTCAACGTACATTCTGTTGCCGTGATTATATGATCCCCCTGTGCAAGTGGGGGAGCGATGTCATTGCAGCCCTGCCATTCAAGTGGCTGAACAAAGTTGGAAGCCGGTCGGAAGACCGAGAGAAGATGGAAGCACCCGTGACCAGCAGAACAGCTGACAGCACTTTGCTGGAGGGCATTGTATGACATATAAGTCTGCCATAATGTGTTAGTATGCTGGACATACTAGCACATTATGGTATGATAGTATGATTTAAAATGCTACTAAACTCTCAACAGTAAAATCAGTCTGTATATGGAGTAAAGCATGCTTGTTGTACTGTGGAACCCAAGGAGTTAATGCTCCACATTATGTAAAAAGGCTGTTTGATCCTGTCTTCTCTAATCCTCCATTTCTTCCACAGTCCCCAATCCATATCCTAATAGTATGGAGCCTTGGAGGCACATGCTCAGTTTGGTATGTTTTGCTAGAGAGGTTTTTTTATTTTGGGAGGATGCATGTGATCAGCACAGGGCAAAACAGCACTGTTCAGACAGAGGGTCAGGAGTCTTGCAGCCTCATAGGACAGTCAAAAAAGAATGAAAACTTCTCCCACAAGCTTAAACCAGTACTCAGCCGGACACTGTTAGATGTCAGAAGACTGCTATATGCTGCTGGTGATAAAAGATATTTAGCAGTTTCTATTTACTAAAATAATTGCATTTCCATGCAGGGCCGGCGCCACCATAAGGCCGGCCAAGCGGCCGCCTTAGGGCGCCAGGAGAGGGGGGCGCCAAATCCAGCGGTTCACAATCACAAAACATCTATTAGTGGCGCCGGCCGGGCCGCGGCATGTCCTCGCACGCTGCCTCTACTGTCTGTCACTCACTGCGACAAGCAGAGGGAGAGAGATAGGCGGCGGGCGGCGCAGGCAGAGGTAGGTTGACAGTGCACAGCCCCGGCTGGGCGCTGTCAACCTCGCTAGTCGTCGGCTTTTAGAGTTCTAGCCTCTCTCTCTCTGGTCACTCACTCACTTTCTGGCCTGCCCCCCCGCCTATGTCAGTCTCTTCCTCTCTGCAGGCTGGAGCGCAGAGAAAGACTGACAACAGCCGTGGCCGCCCCATTGCAATGATCGCCCCGCCCCTGCCTCTCTGCTGCTTCTCCCTCCCTTCAGCCCCACCCTGGGTGGTCCCTGGTCCTGAAGCGGCAGCCGACACTCAGCAGAGGCGAGGATTCGATCGCTCATCGCTGGAGCAGCGCCTGGTGACTGGTGAGGTGAGTAATCTTCCTACCTACCTCTCTCTGCCCTGGCTGAGAATCATGATTTCCTGCAAAGGCTGCCTGCATTTGATTTGTGCATTCTGACTCTGTCTGATTCTTCTTCTCCCTCACTGCAGTCTGCCTGGAGCCTGGAGGAGCCTGGAGTCACACGAGGCTAAGGGGGCGGGACCAAGACCAGCAGTAGGCCCAGGAGGAGCGCATCACTTTGTGTACAACACACAGCAGACAGTACAGTCAGCACCGTGATCATCATCAATTCCCATGCCATCTATGATCTATCTTCTATGGTAAAGGTAGGGCAAGCTGTATTTTTATTGTTGTATGATATCAGCCCTGCTGCTGCGCTGCCTAAGTCCCATCCATCCATGTGCCCTGCCACTGCCCCGCCCTGTCCCTGCTGTATGCGCGCTGACAATCCCATGTGATGATGTGCCCCTGTTGTATGCAGTCTGAGTGACAATCCCAAGTTCCCAACTTTAGGCAAGTGCCATCATCATGCCCGCAGTCTGTCTCTGACAATCTCTTGTGCGATGTCCGCAATTTTTGACCATCTGTTGTGCCATGCCCGCAGTCTCTGACCATCTGTTGTGCCACGCCTGCAGTATCTGACCATCTGTTGTGCCCTGCCCGCAGTCTCTGAACATCTGTTGTGCCATGCCCACAGACAGTCTCTGACCATCTGTTGTGCCATGCCCGCAGTCTCTGACCATCTGTTGTGCCACGCCTGCAGTATCTGACCATCTGTTGTGCCATGCCCGCAGTCTCTGAACATTCTATGACGTCCGCACCGTGTTGTCTACCAGTCTCTGACGCCCGTACCGTGTTGT
>BLSH010076090.1:2402170-2419143 GCA_018402905.1 Glandirana rugosa | reverse complement strand
TGTTGTGCCATGCCCGCAGTCTCTGACCATCTGTTGTGCCACGCCTGCAGTATCTGACCATCTGTTGTGCCCTGCCCGCAGTCTCTGAACATCTGTTGTGCCATGCCCACAGACAGTCTCTGACCATCTGTTGTGCCATGCCCGCAGTCTCTGACCATCTGTTGTGCCACGCCTGCAGTATCTGACCATCTGTTGTGCCATGCCCGCAGTCTCTGAACATCTGTTGTGCCATGCCCGCAGACAGTCTCTGACCATCTGTTGTGCCATGCCCGCAGTCTCTGACCGTCTGTTGTGCCATCATGGCACAACAGACGGTCAGAGACTACGGGCTTGGAACAACAGATGGTCAGAGACTGCGGGCATGGCACAACAGATGGTCAGATACTGCGGGCATGGCACTGCCATCACCGCAGTATCTGACCATCTGTTGTGCCATGCCCACAGTCTCTGCCAATCTCTTGTGCGTTGTCTGAAATTTCTGGGGGGGGGCACCAAAATGCACCTTCGCCTGTGTAGTCAAAAATCCTTGCACCGGCCCTGTTTCCATGTTCTGTGTACTGTGGGAGACCAGATATAGTGAATGGCATACATGGTCCTGGGTTTAGTAACACTTTTAAGTATATATGAAGCAGAGGTTGTAGCAGACACAACTTCAATCAGAGAACACACTTTGGCAACATTCTAAGGGATTTATCAGAGTTGTTAGGTAGAGCAGATGAATTCTGGGATAAAAATAATACTCTAAATCCTGGACTACAATGATGTCGAAGCTAAGCCTCACCCAGACAACCCCTGTCCACAAGCCATAACCTATCCAATGAAAGAACTCTTGTTAAAGGCTAAGGTAATCTCCATGAACATGGTAATTGCAATAAGGGGTGATCTCAGCTCAGGCCGCCGCCTTAGGGCACCAATAAGGGGGGTGTAAAATGTGAATCCCTAGCCACTTGCTGGAGAATAAGATCTATAACCGATCTGCAGTCATGTGTCTTTAGTAAAGCCGAATGTCAGCTTTCATGTGGAAGTGATACAAGTGGCTGTAAAGCCACCTATTACTTCCACAACCACTGCCACGATGTGCCTGCATTGTTAGATGTCGCAGCGCACGCCGGAGTGAGATCAATAATTTCAGCACCAGAACTCCTGAGTAACTCTAAACGGATGACCTGTAGGAACTTTTAAAGCATTGCCTATAAAAATATAGGGTACTGTCGTTTTTCACTGTTTCACAGGTTCACGCAAGTGTAAGGTTTGACAATGTTAGGTATTTATTTACTCAGCACAACCTCATTTTTTATATTTTACATATAAATTGGGTAATAAATTGCATTGATTTACCCAAAAATTAACTGTAGTCTATTTTTTACTGAAATTCTGCATTTCATAAACTATTGTGCTAATAATGTATAACATAATATTGTGTTCCTTCTTTATGGAACTACCAACATTTTATTCTTAGGGTGTCTCCTTTGTTTTGGGAGTTTTAAGTAATCTTAAGGCTTAAAATGATTTTTAAAACATGTAAACATGAAAAATGAAAAAATGGCTCTGGAACTCCAGGGTTAAAATACCTGTCTTCCGTGCCCTAACAGACACCTTCACCTGAGTAGAAATAAAGATTCTTGCGCTGGTCCTTGTCCTAGTCCTAAAATGAGAGAAGTCATCCTAGTGAAGATTTTTTTTAAGGGGGTGAAGGCTTTTGGGTAATAAATATAACAGCAGACACCTTGTATTGCCTTCTCTTGGATAGAAGTTTTACTTTTAAAAGTTTAAAATGACGGATAGTTTTGCTTTCAGTTGGATTACTAGTATGGCAATAGTAATTAGTGGCCAACTGAGCTACAGTACATGAATAATGTGCCTTCAAATTTCTTGTTGGCAAGCCACTTCATTTATATATTTGCCAATGGTGTGTTCAGCTGTTTGGCCATAAATATCCTCTAAGTTTATTCCTCTAAATGCAGGTTAACTGTGATTTCTGTATACCTATCCTTCACATGGATCTTTTATAACACTTAGTTTTAAGTTGTTGAGTGGAAGTAATAATGTGACATTAGAGGTTTTAGTAGTCTACGGTGTGATATCACCCAAATGGTTGGATGGGGCTCAGAGTAACTCTTGTTCTCCACTGTCTATAGTGAGGCGTTCTCTGCATATCTTTTCCATTTCTGACCCCAGTATCCCAAGTTGTGTCTCTGAACCAAATAGTCTAAACTCACACGTCCTGCATCAGTGAGTAAGCAAAGATTTACTGGGGCTAGTGAGGCTTAGATACAAAAAAATGCCCATGTATTAACCAACATTATTTTGAAAGATAGGTGTCCTTTAAAATATTACAGTTTAAAATAGGCTACTAAAAACAAGAAAAATGTGCAATGAGAAGCGTAAATCACTAAAAATGGTTCCACATCCAAAATTGTAGAAGAAAAAAAGAAAATAGAAAATAGCTGGACTGTAGAGGTACCACTTTAAAGCGGTTGTCCACCCCAGTGGTTCTCAACCCTGTCCTCAAGTACCCCCAACAGGCCATGGTTTCAGGTTTTCCTTTATCTCACACAGGTGCTTTAAGTGCTCCTTATGTGCCCAAATAGATGTGTGCTTGCCAGACAATTTCACCCCTCTTCGGGGTATAGTGCATTCACAATCCTACGCCACTGTGCAGCGGGTCCTGCCTGGACCTTGTAGTTCTCCTTGGTGGTCTCCGTGCCGTGGTCACATGCGTGTGCAAAATACAAGAGGAATCTACATAGAGTAGTAACGTTTAACAACTTATTTATTAGAGTATAGATAAAATCCAATGACGTTAGTAAAAACAGCTAAAACCTTTGAGACAAGGGAGAACCGCTTGTGTAGGAAAAATCACGGCTTTGTGTCCTGGAAGTCATTTTTTTTGTTTGTTTTTTTTAGGGCGGGATTCTTCCTAACTCAGCGTGCGTTCCAAATAAGCGTGTCCCAGCACATCTTGCATTCCACTGACGCGTTGTCACAAACGTAACGTCTTCAGAGTTACGGCTTTCATCAAGCCTTTCGAATATACAGTGGTGTAGTGGGTAGCACTTTCACCTGGTAACAAAAGGGTTGCTGGTTCGAATCCCAACCACGACACTACCTGCCTGGAGTTTGCATGTTCTCTCTGTGCCTGCGTGGGTTTCCTCCGGGTACTCCGGTTTCCTCCCACACTCCAAAGACATGCTGGTAGGTAAATTAGATCCTGTCTAAATTGTCCCTAGTATATGTATGAATGTGAGTTAGGGACTATAGATTGTAAGCTCCTTGAGGGTAGGGACTGATGTGAATGTAAAATATATATGTAAAGCGCTGCGTAAATTGACGGCGCTATATAAGTACCTAAAATAAATAAATATATATGGAACTACCAATATACATTGGCAAATAAAGCCTATGATATTTTAACAAGCTACGCTATGAGAGGTCTGTTCTTCTTTTCCTATAATCCATATACACATTGGTGAGATATTCAGGGAGCCACATCGAGGAGGAGCTGCATTACGAAAGATCCAGGGTCGGATACAGACCACTATAAGCGCAGTTTGACTTCTCTTTATTGTATGATAAGAGAGTCAACAAGGTCTGGTAAGTAGGGATCTTACCCCTTATTTTACACACTTGAATTTGGTGTAACTGGAAGTACAGCACTTAAGAAGAGATCACAGAAAAGCACGGTCACTTTTTTGTTTGAGCAAAAGAACCAAGAACTGTTGCAGTAGCAGATATTTATGAACTGGATTGCATATATGCAGGACACTGCAATAATTTATAATTAATTCACTAATTGCACAATATCACTTTTTGCATGGTTTGCACACAAATTATTGATTATTTATTTCATTGCGTAATGGTTTTTGTATATTATGATATGTCCACTAGACTTTTTTTTAGCACATTTGCACTTTATGTTAACAGCTTACACAGGATTGTGGGATTGCACACATATGTGAAGGAGTCAATATTATTTGCAATACTGGTTTCTATATTTATATTTCTAGCTACATCTAAATACCCTATTGCAGCAAGCGCTGTCTGCACAGGGAATTAGTCCCAAGTGCATATTTATCTAATTTATAATTGTTGTTTACATACATATTATTGAGATTTTTCGTTTCATTTGTTTTTATTGAGAAATGAAAAGCATATTAACATTCATATGAAAGTTACATTCTGTGGTGCTGTATCAGAAAATTATTGAAATTTCAAAATAAGTAAACATACCTCTTCTGGCCTATTTGGCCATCTCTAATCCCTCCTGTGCTTCTGGAGTCGATTACGAGAAACACAACGTAATCGTAAAAGAAAAGAGAACAAGAAACATGACCATACATCATTTTTATCCTCTGAAGGTGGACGCTATATTTGAGTCTCGGAGAGGCAGGGGAAGGAGAGGCCAGACCACACCATTGGCACGCAGGCCGCCTGGTTCCCCTTCATTGTGTCGGCACCGCAGTCCCGAGGCACAGCCCCCCCCCCAGGGGGAAATAATTGGGAGGAAAAAAAAAAGAAGAGCTGAGAGAAAGAAAGAGACGAAGGAGAGAGGAACAGAAAAAAGAAATGTTGAGAAAAGCAGAAAAAGTAGAGGTAATAGAAATAGTGGAATAGTGCACTCCATGTGGTATATGTGGCCGCCCTCTAGGTTCTCACAGAGGTTCAGACAAATATTAGATCCAGGGTTCCCAGATCTTTTCAAATAGGTCTTGTTTATCTTGAAGAATCGCCAAGTGGCGCTCATTAACCATAATCCATGACAGCTTGTTTTTTACCAAGTCGAAAGGGATCGTGGAGGTTCTCCAGGATCTGGCTATTGCTACTCTGGCTGCTGTGAAGATAAACACTATAAGTTTCCCCGCTGGTTTTGAGATACCACCCACCGGGCAGCCCAGAAGTGCCTGCTTCAGTCACTTAGCCACATTCACCTGAGTTAGGGAGTAGATGAATTAAGATTTTTTTATAATTTGTGCATATGTAACAATTATGTAAAATTTATGTTGATTGTTTGCAATTTAGCACTTAATAGAATTAGGGCTAGCGTGGCACTACTGCTATTGTCACTAGATAGGTTAGTGTTAGATCGTGGGTATTTATAGATGCAGGGATTTTAGTTTTAGGGTGAACTTCTACTTTAAGGGTGGACTTCTACTTTAAGGGACATGACCTCAAACAAGCAGGAGGAGCGTTGAAAACTAATCTTAGGAAGTATCAGTGGCGGACAGTCCATTAGGGGCGCACAGGTGCCACACCCCCCCCCCATCTATGCGTCCAGCCCCCTAATCTACATGCAGGGCACCAGATGCATGGATTACAATGGAAAGGTGGTATTTTTGAAGTACGTGATTAGAGCCGGAGGCTCTAATAGGCTTCAAAAAAAGGATGGGCTCTGAAAACACCCAGTTGTGTGACAATAGAGAATGAATACACACTGATCCTCCTCCTATTGGCCTATGAGGAGGAAGGAGGAGGAAGGAGATGTACAGCCAAGGAAAATGGGAAGCCTGACCAACGGAGCGGAACACAGAGGAGAACGAGGGGTAAAGCCACTGCGACCTCCACCTGTCAGCACATGGTGCGTGAGCTGGTGACAGGGGGGTGGGTGGTTCATGGTGTGTGGTGTGGGCTGGAGCAGGGGGGGGGGGGGGTCAGGTCCATACATCTTCCAGCAGAGGTAGTGAGCCAGTCAAGAGTAAATGGTGGTAAACATCGATCTATGCACAAACAAAAAAGTTGAAAAAAATAAGACAGACTATGGATCACTTGGTCTTTTTTTTTTGCTGTTACTCTTTTATTTTACATCATTTTTGGAATTGAATGTCCAGCAAGCTCAGGTACAATGGACAGGTGTCCAAAATGTTGTACCAAGATGGTGTACAATTTACCCCAAAAGGTGGAGATCCTACCAACCCCAAGACCCCAGCTGTTAGCCACATAGCTCTGCTTGAACTCAGTAATTTGAACACTTGTGGCCTTTTTGGGGTATCCAACTGTCTTTTTTGGATCTTTCATTTATCCTAAATTATTGAGTAAGCAATAGAAAAGGTGGAAACACTTAAAGCGGACAGTGCTGACCCTTTAGTTTGCAAATTATAGCAAGGGATAGATGTTGGCTTGGGCTTTTGAATGATGGTGATTATATAAAAGACTTCATTGAACCGAACAAAGCAATGAAAATACCCCTTTGTTAAGACTTCCTAGAATCTTTTATATAAACTTGTACTTGTGTTTATTACTTAGTCTTTCTGTATAGACATCTTCACAAGTGAATGCAAATAAGCCCTGGGAGGTATACATCACATAGACTTAGAAGGACAAACCAGAGGCTCTAGGTTTAGTTGAGTTGTTTCCTTGATTCATATTCCAAGCATAACATTGTTTTGTGGACAGGGGGTGACAAATTACTTTATGCACTCTCCCTAAAGCAACAATTCAGGAGCAGTTTTTTAGTAAAAATAGGACAAGTCTTTTTTAAGCTATGAATTTAGACTTTATTTTTACCGCTGGCTACAGTTTCTATTCTTCAAAGTCTCCCGGCTGCAGTGGAAAAGAATCTGATTTATGTGAGAGAAGCATTGTGTGAAATTTTATGGGATTGAGTTTTCTTTTATAGAACCGGTACTTTTTTTACATTTAGTTTTAAGACTAAAACCAAAAAGTTGAACATTTGTCCTTTTCGGTAAACTTAGATCACAAGTATGTCTTTTAACTTTGACAGATATGCATAAACTGACAGCTCAGTTTCTTCTCTCCGGTGAAAGATGTGTTTTGCTTTACCCATACATTCATCCAATCCCCTGTTAAACTCTGTAAAAGTTGAAAGACTCAACTTCAGATACAATTCCTGCAAATGTAGGTATTCATTTTACCACTCACATCGACTAAAAATTCACGTTCTTTTTGCTTGTTTTTCTTCTAAGAGGTCTAGGCAAGTAACTTGCACCTTTTTATCTCTGTGGCTTTAGTTGTTGGCTGATGTTTCTCCTCGTGATCTGTTTACTTAGCAAATAAAACCTACAAATCTTTAATTTATTGATCTTTGTAATGTTTTACTGTAATGTTTTTTTGCTAAGCATTTAATGACTAAGGATACGGGAGACATACACAGTAAATGGGTATAAATATATATACAGTATGTCACAAAAGTGAGTACACCCCTCACATTTTTGTAAATATTCAATTATATCTTTTAATGTGATAACACTGAAGAAATTACACTTTGCTACAATGTAAAGTAGTGAGTGTACAGCTTGTATAACAGTGTAAATTTGCTGTCCCCTCAAAATAATTCAACACACAGCCATTAATGTCTAAACCACTGGCAACAAAATGAGTACACCCCTAAGTGAAAATGTCCAAATTGGGCCCAATTAGTCACCCCCCCCCCCAGTGTCATGTGACTCGTTAGTGCTGCAAGGTCTCAGGTGTGAATGGGGAGCAGGTGTGTTAAATTTGGTGTTATCGCTCTCACCCTCTCATACTGGTCACTGGAAGTTCAACGTGGCTTCTCATGGCAAAGAATTCTCTGAGGATCTGAAAAAAAGAATTGTTGCTCTACATAAAGATGGCCTAGGCTATAAGAAGATTGCAAAGAACTGAGCTGCAGCACGGTGGCCAAGACCATACAGCGGTTTAACAGGACAGGTTCCACTCAGTACAGGCATCACCATGGTAGACCAAAGAAGTTAAGTGCACGTGCTCAGTGTCATTTCCAAAGGTTGTCTTTGGGAAATAGATGTATGAGTGCTGCCAGTATTGCTGTAGAGGTTGAAGTGGTGGGGGGTCAGCCTGTCAGTGCTCAGACCATACGCCGCACACTGCATCAAATTGGTCTGCATGGCTGTCATCCCAGAAGGAGGCCTCTTCTAAAGAGAATGCACAAGAAAGCCTCCAAACAGTTTGCTGAAGACAAGGAGACTAAGGACATGGATTACTGGAACCATGTCCTGTGGTCTGATGAAACCAAGATAAACTTATTTGGTTCAGATGGTGTCAAGCAGTGGCAGCAACTAGGTGAGGAGTACAAAGACAAGTGTGTCTTGCTTACAGTCAAGCATGGTGGTGGGATTGTCATGGTCTGGTGCTGCCGGCACTGGGGAGCTACAGTTCATTGAGGGAGCCATGAATGCAAACATGTACTGTGAAATACTGAAGCAGAGCATGATCCCCTCCCTTCAGAGACTGGCCCGCAGGGCAGTATTCCAACATGATAACGACCCAAAACACACCTCCAAGACGACCACTGCCTTGCTAAAGAAACTGAGGGTAAAGGTGATGGACTGGCCAAGCATGTCTCCAGACCTAAACTCTATTGAGCATTTGTGGGGCATCCTCAAAAGAAAGGTGGAGGAGCGCAAGGTCTCTAACATCCACCAGCTCTGTGATGCCGTCATGAAGGAGTGGAAGAGGGCTCCAGTGGCAACCTGTGAAGCTCTGGTGAGCTCCATGCCCAAGAGGACCAAAAGAATATTGAGCAAGTGAGGAGCCTATGGTTGGAGCACCACGTCCATAAATGTATTAGACAAAGAGGAAAAAGAAAAAAGGAGACCCAGAAAAAAGGGTCCCAAGGACTTTAAAGGTGCTCCATAATTAAATTCAAAACCACACAATTTTTGATAATAAAAATATCTAAAACCATTTTATTTTATTTCATACAAGGATAAAAAATGCTCCCAATGTTAGGAAACACAATAGCAAACAAAATCAAAATAGAAATACATATCTATTCTCATGTAATTTAAAGCAAATCCAGATGGATCCTACATTAGGTCAGCTAAACCCCGCTCGACATGTTTCACCCGTAAGGGCTTCCTCAGGAGACTCAATGGGGCTGACTAAGGTAAAGAAAAATAATCATAATAGTGAAAACAATATTTACAAAGCAAAACAACCCATATTAAACAAAAATAATTTTATGGATATTAGATTAGAATGTATCTGACATTTAAGAATAACAATAATCCCAACGTCCATGTTGTATTCAACCCTCAATATATACCCATTTCTGAATATGTGCATTGATAATGCAGATAGTTATAATGATCTCTGCAATGTTATATTTCCCATGTTCACAAATATATTGCAAATTCACAAAATATATATACATATATCTTACCATTAGTTCATAAACCGAACATTGGTGGACCAATATTAGAATCGGCTGTCAATCATATTCTTGGGACCATAGAACCATAGGATAAAGTTATAAACTTGTAAGAGGAACTGCCTACATCCAATGATGAAATAGGATGCATAGTTAATAAATAAATTGCAAAATACATAAAAAATTATTATATGCAAATACGGGTAGGTAGAGAAAACTCCACTTACTGGAATAAGCAAAAAGGAGACCAACGTATTCGTAAATTATCAGGAGAAATAATCTCCCAATCCCGATGATATAAATTCTGATGTATGATCTTGTCCTGTTCCTCTGGTTGGAACCTTTTAACAACCAAGGCTCGGCATAGTCTCGATTGGTTTGTGGGACAAGCAAGGGAAGATGAACAGAATAACCAAACAGATCCCTCTCCGGTATTTATCCAAAGGGGTGGTTACTGTAAATGCGATATTCTGCTGAATAGGGGAAGTAAACAAAAATAAGTAAAAATAAGCGAGCCTATAGCTCATAAGTAAAAAGAGAGCAGCTTCCTAAAGAATGGGATCCCTGAGTTTGAGCTCCAGGCAATCCCCTATGTCCTCTGACGTTCAAACATCAACATCATGGGACAATGAAAAAAAGAAAAAAAAAAAAAGGAGGGATGGTCAAGTAAAACCTGAGCTTACCTAAAAGACAGAAAGCCCGATTCTGCCTAATAAGATGTCCTGGAGGGGAAGACAGGAGATATCAACTGTCCTGCTTCCACGCTGTCTCTGCCAGAGAGAATGGCGGCTGATTCCGGCCGCTTTATCCCAAGTTCCGTTCCGCCGGCGTCTGACGTCACCGGCGGAACGCGGACATGAAGGAGACATCCATTTCCGCTCCATGCGGTCAGATCGCGAGGGAAGTGACGCCGCACAGGAACCTCCCCCATCAAGTGGGGAAGGGTCAAAGCAGCGACACCTGGCCTCTGGAGTAGGAAACTCCATGGAGAGTGACCCCCATGGGTGATCAACTCCGATCCACCCCAGGACCGATTCAGGATGAAGCCATAAGCGGGCTCCCGGGGGTACCTCACCTTGGCCTCTAAGTGATCCCTGCAGGTGCCCTTACTGTCCGTATGGTCCCATTTTGATTGACATAGCCTTTCCAATTTACAATATATACAACATATACATCAAAAAACAACAATTCTATATAACATGCAATATTTCATCTGAGAGACCGTGTTGTACTTTACATCCTCCAAATATATGCGTATATGGGGAGAAAAAAAAAAAAAATTAACTTATCATCAACTCATTATTTTTATAAAAAAGGTTTATATGATAAACAATCATTAAGACCAGGATAGTGTAGGGCAGATAAAGTTTGAATCCAACGGGTCTCCCGTTGGAGTAGTGCTCTGTCATGATCCCCACCTCTAATGTGAGGGGGCATATACTCAAGGGCAAAAAAATGCATCAAAGTAGAGTCAAATCGATGCATAAGGCCCATATGACGACTGATAGGGGTCTCCATTCGTTTTTTAACTACCAAGGAAACATGGTCTCTTATGCGATGAAAGAAGGGCCTTCTAGTCTTTCCAACATAGAAGGCCCCACAATTACAAAACATAATGTAGATGACCCCTACAGATTGGCAGTCTGCTCTAAACTTAGGTTTGAAGGTGCGACCATTCGGGAGAACAATGGATCCTGACTCAAAAATATATTTACAGAAATTGCATGAGTTGCATCGAAAGGTGCCATGTTTGGCCACTATTCTTCTTGTGTCTATATTTGGTTGGAGATGGCTACGTACTAGTCTATCCTTCAGAGATCGTGATCTTCTAAATGTGATTTCTGGATAGGTTTGGAGATGTTTGGACACTGAACTGTCTGCCATTAGTAAATACCAGTATTTGTCCATGACCTGTCTGATTTGTTTATGTTGGCCTGAAAATCTAGTAATAAATCTCACTGTATCCATAGATCTCTGATTTTTGCTTTGGTCTGTTGGGCCAAGTAGTTGTTCCCTTTTCTTTAATTTAGCTCTATGGTAAGCGCGTTTCAAGCAGTTTCTGCTATAGCCTCTCTGTAATAGTCTAGATTGAAGGCTTTTGGCTTCTTTCTCAAAATCAGCCTCCCTGCTGCAATTCCTCAGTATTCTGAGGTATTGGCCATAGGGGATATTTTTGATTAGTGCAGAAGGATGGGAGCTGGTGGCATGCAGCAAAGTGTTGCCACTCGATGGTTTCCTAAATAAGGTGGAGCCAATTGTCCCATCTTCCTGGACATAGATGGTCACATCCAAGAAATTAAGGGATTCTTGGCTACATTCCATAGTAAATTTTAGATTAAAATGATTTGCCCGCAATTGGTCCATGAACAAGGACAGTTCTGAGAGAGTGCCTGTCCAGACAACAAAAATGTCATCTATATATCTTCTCCAGATCAACACCTTTTCAAATAGATCATGTAGATCTTCCCTATAAAATAGGTTGCGCTCCATGCCCAAGAGGATTAAGGCAGTGCGGGAAAATATTGGTGGCTACACAAAATATTGACACTTTGGGCCCAATTTGGACATTTTCACTTAGGGGTGTATTCACTTGTTGCCAGCTGTTTATACATTAATGGTTGTGTGTTGAGTTATTTTGGGGGGACAGCAAATTTACACTGTTATACAAGCTGTACACTCACTACTTTTAATTTTTCATTTCTTCAGTGTTGTCACATGAAAAGATATAATAAAATATTTACAAAAATGTGAGGGGTGTACTCACTTTTGTAAGATACTGTATATAGTTAAATCCTCTTTTTATAGTTGTGCATAGAGAAGGGAAAGGATAAAAAGCATCTCAGTTTTTTTTTACTGTCTGTGTACCATTAGGGAGATTTCCTTGCTACCATTGGTGAAATTTCCCTGCAATTACTGCCCTAGAGCTGCAACAGATAGTTAGGGGAAATCTCCCACAGTGAAGGGAATTTCCCTCTTTGTTGTCTTCAGAAAAGGTGTCCCCATTAGTAGAGGTCACCTTAACTTTTGTTCAGGGGACAACGTTAAAATTTCGCATTTCCTTTTGGGTAAGAATGGTCTCCAGTACAAATACAGAGACGAACCTCCTTACTGGGAATTTAGATAGCAATAAAAACGTGGCAGATGTTTTAACTCTTCCCCACTCTATGCAAAACCAAGAAAAAGGTTTTTACTAAGAGATTACAAATTAACTATAATCAGTGTTCACAAAATGGAACCAATGTGTGGTCAGAAGAGGTAACCATTATATAAAAGCTGCTTCCAAGTCGATTATTCACAAATGTCAGTATTTATTGATCATAAAAACAGTTTAAAAGACCATCTGCAAGTTACGTGTCTCTTTAGTGATTGCTTCATCAGCAAAAGGTGTGCAGTATACTGGATTAAATATATAAAATATGAAAAACAAATTTCAATGTGAATCCAATGGGTGGAAAATAGATATAACATATATAATTAAAAGGCACTTTTATTTATAATGATTGTAGGTAACATTTATAAAAAGTATTAAAATATTCAGTGTTTAACAGTAACTAAGATGGTTCCAACCACACCCTTAATACGGACTTTAAAAACAGTTTAATGCTACTCTGTATTCGTTAATACATGATCACAGGTATTTTTTACATGAAATCAGTGTAAATACATGCATTTGATCTGTATCAGCCTCTTGCAATCTACTGAACAGAAGAGCTGAGACTGAGAAAGGGAGAAGCAGCACAAGGAGCCTGTCAGTTGTCCTGCCATACTCATGTACTAACAAGAAACATACTGATAGGAGGAAGGAGCAGAGTGACTGCTCATCAGCCTGCTGTGCCTGCCTTCAAATTCCAGTCACAGGCTGGGTATGGAGACAAGAAAAGAAAGACCTTGTCAAGAAACTTGATATTTCTCTGCATGCGATTAGAGCAAGCGGGCATGAAGGGAAATCTTCCCACAGGGGCACAGACAGAGAAATTTAAGTTGGCAGGGCTTTTAAACCCATCCCTACCCTATCCAAAACTAAAAAGACTTTGGCTATACAAACACTTTAAAACTTTGGACCCCACAAAATGTACTTACTATTATCATTTGAGATGTATACTTCATCGCCACAAAATCTGCAGTGATACAAGACAGCACAATAAAGGAACCAAAAACACATGTGGAAACCATACATACTCCATGCTGACAGTACCCTTGGTGCTAATAGAACCAATTACCCCAGTGCTCCAAAACAAAATGCTAGCCATTTAGATACTTTGCTGCCTATGTATTTTGATGTTAGCATCAATTAAATGCGTTTTATTTTGAAAAACGGTTCTGGTCTATTTTCCTTTATGTTGCACCTGGAAGCAGAGAACAATTTATTAGGCATGAAATTCTGATAGATTTGGGTGAATTGCCTACCAAAAATAAATATTTTATAGGCAGCAATATCCAGTCCATCATTTTTACACCTTTTTATTAACACAATTAACGTCTGTTTAACAACTAGGTAAAGCCTTGATGGATAGCCCGGCAGAACAGGTGCCGCCATGAAATCAAAGTTATTGGTATTCCTATGGCACTATTATAGACAAGACTCTGCAAATTATGCTTGAGGCTCAAGAACTTTCAGGAAAGAATACATATGTTTGATGTGTATGTATATTAAAAACGGATCAAGCTTTTTTTTACAAATTAGTAAACTTTAAACATGTTGTCTCATGTAAAAAATAAAAATAAAAAAGTAACCACACTTTGACTAATCATCATGCATTTGTACTTCTTCCTGCAGCCTCTTTTAAAATGGCAGTATTATGAGGTTAACTTTTATAAACATAAATCTTGCTTCCAGCACCATGGCCTTAAGTGTGCATTCATCTTTGCTGGAAATAAGCTCTCCCTGCCTAGTATGAGAGGTTACTGTTTGGAGACAGAAATTGAATGACCTGTATGTCTACCAGGAGTAGGGATGAACACAAGCTCGGACCAAACTTTGGCCGTTCCAGCATTCATCTGAACACCAGACCTTTAGCTCATTCAGTGGGAGCTGAAGATCATTTATAGTAGTGGTATTTCTACCGCTACTATATATGACAGCTTCTTATCTGTCAATGGGTTTTGAGGAAGTGCCAGGTGTTAGCAACCATCACGTCCTTAGCAACCAGTGATGTTACCTGGCCCTATTTATTTACTGGCTAGGAATCCCCAGCCATGTGAACAAAGTGGCAGAGATAGCCTTACATCACTGACCAAATATAGTCACATAGCAATAACCGGGTACTGACATTGATCAAATGACGTCATCTGGGTGACCCTGTACCTTGTTTTCTTTTAGCAGCGGTGCTTGGGTGATGTCATTCAATGCTAGTCAGGATTCTTTTCTTTCAGCAGACGTCGGGTGTCGTTCATCATGATTGATGTGGATCTGCATGCTGGATGACGTGATTGATGTTAGATGTACATTGTGGGACTCTTTTGTTGGTTTATAATTTTTTATCAAAGGTTTTTTGAAAAAGTGTGTTATTATCTACTCTTTACATTTTTTTGTGAATGAGTAGAGGTACTATGTGCCCCCTAATTATTAAAGGGAGCTTCACGATTCTGAAAAACCCCTCACTCACAGACGCCTACAACCACGGAGCCAGGGTTGTGGGGAAGAGGCATTTGTCCTCATCATTATGGGCTCAAGGTGCTTTGCCAGGCTCACCTTGCTTTCACAGTCTCTGTGCTTCAGACCTGTGAATTCTGCGGCCCCCGCCGACACAGCCAGCTGCTGGGGATCACTCTTGATATACCCATCCCGCCATGCCCAATGCAGTGACGTCATGTGGGCGCTAGACAACGACACCCCTAAGCCATCACGCTGCTGGCCCACTGCACTGCACAGAGACTGTAAAAGCATGATGAGCCTGGCAGTGAGGTCAAGTTTGATGTACGCATCGGGCCTCCTCCTTTTTTAGCAGATTTAGAAACATGTCTGATTGCTTGCTTGGAGTTACTCCCTTAGTTTTCTTGGGAGATTGAATTTTTACCACGGTCTTGGTTCCCTGTTGTGAACGTTCATAGGAAAAAAGGTATCTATGCTTTATAATATCAGCACACTGCTTTTGTCTTGTGATACACAATACACATGCTGCAGCTTAATATTAAGTATAGACAAACGTTTAGAAGTCTCATATGTATGAACATATTATGATATTATGATTTTATAGTTATTTATAACGTCCAGCCAACACTTGTCCTGATTGTCCCTCCTGTGGCTAATCATATACTGCTCTGCCTTCTTATCTGGGGATCCCCTCTGCTGAGTCAAGATTGGACCTTAATCATTTTGTTGAAAAAAACTCATCCTTACCTTTTGGATTGGTATTCAGATAGTTACATTGAATTGGTAAGATGCCCTCTACCAACCTTTGTGTCAACATTTATAATGACAGATGTATTATTATGTAATGTAAATGTATTAAATATATTTGTCTTTTGTTCATCAAGTTTAATTGTATCTGTATTGATTTGTATGTTTGGGCTATACGCTGAGGTGTGGTAGCATATATATCTCCTGAGGAAGCCTATAAATTGGTGAAACATGTAGGGATTGCTGCACCATCATATTGTAGATACCCAGTTCAAAATGATCAAATGTTTTTTAGCAGATCTTATTTTTGTCTTTAATGTTTTTAACATGAATTAAATAAATAAACTATAAACTATAAATAAACTATATGAATTATATCTGATGTTGTAGCCTAGGTTATTGCCACCTAAAAAATCCCAGCTCTTTCCCAGAGCACCTTTCTTGTTTTGTTGAAAGTTCTGCATATCATTTCAGTAGCATATTTGCATTTGCTGATCTTTTAAAATACAGTTTTCACAAAATGTAACCTCTGCCTATTCATTTTCAACATGTGCTTGCAATGCATTGTCTTGAGTTATAAGGGATATAGATAGGAGATCCTGGATGGAAATGTAATTGATCTCATAGTCAAGATTTAAAGGCTAAGTTCACCTTTTCAGGCAGCATTTCACTTTCATAATAAATAGAAGAATTTTCTCATGTCTTTTCTACCCGACCATCCCAATGGGCTTATCTCTCACTTACCTTGTCAGTGGCAGCTATAAATCTGAGCCTCTCTAGTCAAAATGTGAAAAAATGCATTTTGAGCCCATCACTTCCTGTAGTATCATGTGACCATCCAGGAAACGTCATATCCCATCATGCACTGCCTAGCTGCACCACAGAATAGGGTGTGTTTAATTCTGTGGACTATGTCTCCCTCATTATTATGCCGCCTCTTTTTTATTTCCACCCACTTTCCTACTTCTTCCTTTAAGGTGGCCATACACTGTACAGTCTGATTATACAATCTCCTCAAACCCCTGGTCATCGCTGCTTTACCCGCTCTCACCCAGAACACATTCTAGCACAGGGCTATGTCTTACTCGTGGTTCAGGATAGAGCTCCCAAAGCCCAACTGAACACTCTGGGCCTATGTTACATAGAGAGCCCATATCACCCGATGCATGCTACTTGGGGGGGAGGGGGGGTCATCTCCCACTGACAGGAGGGTGACTCTGTTCCTCCAACCACCATCTACTCTGTGGCTATCCAGGTTTGCACCAAACACTTCCCAGTTAATGTTACGCCAATCTTAACTGAATTAAACTCTCCACTTTCTGTAATGCAGACTTTATTTCACTGAGTCAGTAATGCTTTCTTGCATAACGTAGTACCTGAGTGATAGGTTGGTTTATGTAACATACAGCGGTAAACTAAGGTAGAAAACAAAACCAAAAAAGGAGAAATTATATCAGTATCTCAATGCTGTGAACACTCACAGCAGAGGTTCCCCCCAGGGGCTGAGGGTGCGGCATAGATAGAGACCCC
>BLSH010076090.1:2356933-2378271 GCA_018402905.1 Glandirana rugosa | reverse complement strand
TCCCCCCCCCCCCCCCCCCATTATAGGCAGCTAAAAAGTTTATTGGTGTCATCCATATGTTTTTCATCCTAGAGCTATGCATGCACCATCAAAAGAAGATCAATTAACCATAGCTCAAGGAACCCCTAGTAACCTCTAGGAATCTTAAGGAAAAAACGGGATTAAGTATAACTAAAAGCAAACTTTTTTTAAAAGTTGGATAGGATGGTGAACTATCAAAACTGTGGTCAGATTTGTATTGCTTTGCAAAAACAAAAGCTGTTAAAAAGGTTTACCCAGTCACCACCACTATTGATAAAGTACCTTCAAAATCTATTCTACGTATTTGTTGATGTCTGTGTCCTCATTAGGGAGATTCACTCTTTCTAATTGTCCTAATCAACAAAAACACCCAGAATGAAAGTGAAGATACAGTAAATCCAAAATTTTGAGTTGCCACCAAAAGCAGAAAATATCTTCCAAAAAGATGACAGCTGTCTAACAGGGGATAATCCTCTCATTTCCTGTTGAGTCTACCAGACAGGGGGTGAAGGAAAAGCATGACAGTGGTTTTAACCATTCCCTACTCTATCCGAAATGGGGGAAAAAAGTTTTAGCTTTAAATATAAGTATTTGTGGAAAATATTTTCCATGCCTTTATTAAAGCCATAAAAAACATTCACTATAGCTTTTGTGATCTAAACTAACTGTAATGAAATATGTTCTACATTGTGAAGGCAGCTGCATTCTGTAGAAATCTTCACTGCAGGGATGCCTGTCCTCTTCCTGCTGCCAAACTTCCATCTCCATGGGGGTTAATAGCTTCAGGTCTTTGTGATGCATCTGTGAAAAAGTTCCCAACAAAGAATCAACCCCTCCTTCCTCCTCCTCCATTGAGAAATATTATTTCATTGGTTTGATTTCCTGTAACACAATCTGTGAATGGAGGAGAGTCTGATGAGTTACAGTATTCTCTCTCTGATTCACAGATAGTGTTACAGGCAGTACAAACAGTGAAAGAATATTTCTCAAACAAGATTTATTGTTTATCCAATTGTAGCGCACTCTAGTGTGCTACTAGTGCTAGTGTGGGAAAATTTATGACTTATGGTAAGTTATGTGATTCAGAAATTATGAAGGGTTACTGCAGGTCAGGCTGGATAGCTCTACAGACTGAGGCAGGTCTCTGGTACCTCCCCCTAGATCTAGAAGTTTGGAGAAGCTTCTAGAAGTTAGTGGGTAGAGGCCAGGATGTTCTGATCTCAGCCCTTAAAAATGGTGGAGCCATGTCAGGAGGGTAGTCGGGTGGAAGATGGAGTGCTGAGGTGGCTGGTGGTGGCCTAGGAGGGACTGCTGGGTCTCTGGGAGCTCTGCCTTCAGGTTGGGCTCAGACTGGCTTGGGAAGATCCTATCAGCATTACGGTTTGAGGAGGAATCTTTTCTAAGGAGCAGCAGGGAGTAAAGATAACAGACTGAGTACATCAGTGCACCCAGTGATTCACAAGGGGAGAGACTGCCACGTGTAACAAGCTTTCTGGAGGACAGTGCTGTGTGTAACCCTTCCTATCCTGGTAGATCTTCTGAGCAGCCAGGTGGGCTGGTAGACAAGCAGCCAGAAGGGCTGGTAGTTCCTGCAGACAGTGGAGCTGGGAACAGTTCTTCAAAGGAGAGGAGATACTCCTGTGTGTAGTCCACAACATACTGTGCTATTTTTCTAAGGGGTCTAAGAGCTCCTGGTCTTCAAGGGGCTTTTGCTGTTGATCCTTAAAATGGTAGTAAACCCTCCTATCATTTTCAGCCAAGGAAGCTGCCATCTTGGCCTCTGTACAACCTACAACTGCCATGATGCTGCACATGTGATCAACTATGACACCTGCCATTGGGTGCTTTGACAGTTTGGTTTAGAGCACAACCAATGGGAGTGTTATATTTCCGGCACGTGCCGGAAATGTAACTGGTTCTTAAACTGGACTGGCCTCCCGGACGACGTCAACTCTGACGAAACGTACGTCGGGAGGCGCGCTGACGTCACCAGTTTGCCCACGATAGCCGGCTGATTTCTTTTGGATTTACACGCTGTTTTACCGTAACCTCTGTGTGAGTACCTACACGTTTTTTTTAAATAAATTTCGTTACTGTACTTCACTATCTGGGGCTTCATTTGTTTCCCTGATATGTGGTCTACTTCCATTTGACAACACGGAGGCTGGGAGGAGTTGACCCTCTGTTTGAAGCGTTATCTGTTTACACCTACTGCGGAGCTGTACTGTAAGGAGTCCGTGCCTTCGAGGCTGACTGACCAGGGGGAACGTACCAGCGGGATAACTTTCATGCCTGGCTTCCAGCTGGGTCTGGTAAGCCTCCAATCTTTTTGGTGACGGATCCACACAATTGTTACAGAGCACCGGGTGTTATTAGAGACGGATTGAGTTATCTACCATGTTTTCCTATGGACGCTGATCATATGTTCTTAGATTAAGTTCATTGAAATAGAATGTTTGATCATCATATAGGACACCTACATGTGTTCAATTGATTTTGAACTTATTGATATCTAGCGCGGTTTTATTCTTTTTCAAATCATTATAATTTATTTCTTACCGCAGCTTATCACCGAGACATAGCGCAGTTGTTCCCCTTTTATATTCATACACATTGCCTTCGCTATTCATAATGCATAACTCAGAAACTGTCCAAGGTGCTGAAACCTATTCCTACACATTTCCTTTTATATGGCCTTGTTCACACAGGGAGTATCAATGTGTATCGTGTGCAAGGGCCTAGTTGTGTTTCAGTGCATCCACAGCACATGACAAGTGTGTGTCCTTGAATTCACCGTTTGGGGCCATGTACCTACACGGAACATCGGTACATCCCCATACAGGTATACACAGCCCTTGAACAAGGCCCCATGCGAATGAACCGTCCAGGGTGCTTACATTTTCTCATACACATTTCCCTCTCTATGTACACTATATTACCAAAAGTATTGGGACACCTGCCTTTGCATGCACATCAACTTTAATGGCATCCCAGTCTTAGTCCATAGGGTTCAATACTGAGTTGGCCCACCCTTTGCAGCTATAACAGCTTCAAGTCTTCTGGGAAGGCTGTCCACAAGGTTTAGGAGTGTGTCTATGGGAATGTTTGACCATTCTTCCAGAAGTACATTTGTGAGGTCAGGCACTGATGTTGGATGAGAGGGTCTGGCTCGAAGTCTCTGCTCTAATTCATCATCAGGTTGAGGTGCAGGCCAGTCAAGTTCCTCCACCCCAAACTTGCTCATCCATATCTTAATGTACCTTGCTTTGTGCACTGGTCCAAATCATTTGGTGGAGGGGGGATTATGGTGTGGGGTTGTTTTTCAGGGGTTGGGCTTTGCCCCTTAGTTCCAGTGAAGGAAACTCTTAAGGCATCAGCATACCAAGACATTTTGAACAATTTCATGCTCCCAACTTTGTGGAAACAGTTTGGGGATGGCCCCTTCCTGTTCCAACATGTGCAGTGCACAAAGCAAGGTCCATAAAGACATGGATGAGAGAGTTTGGGTGAAGGAACTTGACTGGCTTGACCTCAACCTGATAGAACACCTTTGGGATGAATAAGAGCGGAGACTGCGAGCCAGGACTTCTCGTCCAACATCACTGCCTGACCTCACAAATGCACTTCTGGAAGAATGGTCAAACATTCCCATAGGCACACTCCTAAACATTGTGGACAGCCTTCCCAGAAGAGTTGAAGATCTTATAGCTGCAAAGGGTGGGCCAACTCAATATTGAACCCTAACAGACTAAGACTGGGATGCCATTAAAGTTCATGTGTGTGCAAAGGCAGGAGTCCCAATACTTTTGGAAATATAGTGAGAACTGTCCAATATACTGATATCTATTCATACACATTTCCAACTGTATGTATGGAACATACTTCACAAACTGTCTAAAGTGCTAAAATATATTCATACACATTTCCTTCTTTTTGTATGGAGCATAACTTGGGCACTGTCCAAGGTGGTGAAATCTATTCATACAGGATGCAAGGTCTAAATAAGTTCACTTCTCTTGATAACAATCAGCCTTATTAAGCTTATTTATAAGACTACAGTAAATTAAGGCACCTCAGTGGCTCATTTTTTTAGGTGAATTAATGAAAAAATCAAAGGGCTTCTTTCAGTAAACAGAATTCTGTGGCTGACTAGGGAAGGCTGTGTGGTGTAGGAGTCAGAGTTTATGCAGCCAGGAATCACTAGGCAAACACAGTACAGCTGTCAGAATTGTGATGATGAATGGGAATCCAATAAGTCAGGTATTCTTTGCTTGCAGTGAGAGGAGGCAGGGCAAGCAAAACGATGACCTTAGAAGATACATTTCCTAGTTAGACTGCAGAGCATTCACTAACAGAACGGCATTGCGTTACCAAACTAATGAGCAATTTATTATCTAGGCTATTAACGCTGGAAATTGTCATAATTAAATATGTAACCAAGCAATGTAAATCCATATAATGGAGCGGAAGCAGTTTAGAGATCAGGTGTATTCCTTGCAAATTGTGGTGTAAGCATGCAATATACAGATAAACATACAAAGAAAAAGACAGTTTTACAGAGGAAACCAGGACAAGAACATTATAGTATCCAATATACATGCAGGTCCCCTATAAATTCTACATTAAAGTGGTTGCCGAGGTAAAAGGCTTTTTACTTTAATGCATTCTGTGTGTGTAAGGTAAAAAAAAAACTTTTGATAGCAGCTCCCTCAAAGCCCCCTTAAATACTTACCTGATCCTGATCTCGACCCAGCACTGTGCACATCTGCAGCAGCTCTTCTCCTCTTTCCCCTGTATCAGAGGCTTAGCTGAGAGCAGAGGAAGCTATTGGCTACTGTTGCTGTCAGTCAAAACCTGTGAGCAGAGATTGAGGGGCTGAGACACCCTATGTGTTTGACGGAAAAAGTTCAGCTTGGGATCGAGCATGCACGAGTGCCCCCATAGGAAGGGAGGGACTTGGCGGGAGGGGAGGAGCAGGGGACCCCAGAAGAGGAGGTACAGGGCCACTCTATGTAAAAACATTACACATAGCAGATGAGAATGACATGTTTATTATTTTCATTTTTAAAAAATTAAAGCTTTACAATCAATTTAACCGATTCTGGACCGCCCACCACACATTTACTGCGGCAGGGTGGCCGGGCTGTGCGAAACAACGTACCTGTGCGTTGTTTCCCTTTCCGGGTCTGGGGCTGACGCGATGTCTGCCGGGACCCGCCGATCGTTGACAGGAGAGGCAGAGCCACGGTAAACAAGGCAGACAGCCATTCTGTCAGAGAGGAAGAGAGAGATCTTGTGCTCCTGATAATCAGGAACACAGATCTTCCTCCAGGTAAACCATCCCCCACACAGTTAGAAAGCACTCCCTAGGAGTACACGTAACCCTTTTATTGCCCCTGATGTTAACGCCTTTCCTGACAGTATTATTTATACAGTGACAGTGCATTTTATTAGCACTAATCACTGTATTAGTGTCACTGGTCCACAAAAAGTGTCACTTAGTGTCCGATTTGTCCACCGCAATGTCGCAGTCCTGATAAAAATCTCTGATCGCTGCCATTAGTAGTAAAAATAAAAATGACATAAAATATCTCATAGTTTGTAGATGCGATAACTTTTATGCACACCAATCAATATATGCTTATTGGGAATTTTTTTACCAAAAATATGTAGCAAAATACATATTGGCCTAAATTGATAAAGAAATTTGATTTTTACATTTTTTTTTTGGATATGTTTTATAGTAGAATGTAAAAAATATTGTTTTTTTTTTTTTTTTAAATTGTCGATTCTGTTTTGTTTATATTATTATTATTAAAGTATAAAAACACAAAGGAGATGAAATATCACCAAAAGAAGGCTCAATTTGTAGGAAAAAAAAGGTCAAAAATGTCATTCGGGTTCAGTGTCGCACGACTGCACAATTGTCACTTAAAGTAACGCAGTGCCGTATTGCAAAAAATGGCCTGGTCATGAAGGGGGTAAATCTTCCAGAGATGAAGTGGTTAATGCAACTTCAGATTTTAATACAGTGTATTTTATATCTATAGCAAGCAAAGACTATGTTTACACAGTGGTATGAAGAAATTTGATTTTTTACATATTTTTATTGGATGTTCTATATCAGAAAGTAAAAAATATATATATTTTTTTTTTCAAAATCGTTGTCCTTTTTTTGTTTATAGCGTAAACAATAAAAACCACAGAGGTGATCAAATACCACCATAAGAAAGCTGTATTTGTGGGAAAAAAAGAACACCAATTTTGTTTGGGTACAACAGCGCACGACCGCGCAATTGTCAGTTAACCACTTCAGCCCCGGAAGGATTTACCCACTTCCTGACCAGAGCACTTTTTGCGATACGGCACTGCATCGCTTTAACTGGCAATTGCGCGTGTGACGTCGTACCTAAACAAAATTGCCCTCCCTTTTTTCCCACAAATACAGCTTTCTTTTGGAGGTATTTTATTTTATTTTTTGTGCTATAAACAAAAATAGAGCGACAATTTTGAAATGAAAATATTTTTTTTACCTATTGCTATAATAAATATCCCAAAAAATATATATTAAAAAAACAATATTTTTCCTCAGTTTAGGCCGATATATATTCTTCTACATATTTTTGGTAAAAAAAAAAATCGCAAAAAGCGTATATTGATTGGTTTTGCATCTACAAAATAGGGGATATATTTATGGCATTTTTTTTTTTTTTACTAGTATTGGCAGTGATCAGCGCTTTTTATCGGGACTGCGATATTGCGGCGGACAGATTGACCTCTTTTTGACACTTTTTTGGGACCACTGACATTTATACAGTGATCAGAGCTATAAAAATACACGGATTACTGTATAAATGCCATTGGCAGGTAAGGGTTTAACACTAGGGGGTGATCGTAGGGTTAAATATGTTCCCTGGGAGGTGTTTCTAACTGTGGGGGGGGATTGTGTTGACTGGAGAAGGAGAGAGAAAGCTGCTCCCGATTACTGGGAACAATCTCTCTCCGCTTCCGTGACAGAACGGGGATTTGTTTGTTTACACTAACAGATCCCCGTTCTGTCTCTCTATCCCCCGATCGCGGGTGGCCAGCGGACATCGCATCGCGACTGCCGGTCACGCGCATTGGCTTTCCTGCCATGCAGTGGGCACACACGCGCACCTGCTATGTCGATTTAAAGGGGCGACGTACCAGTACGTCGCTTTGCGAGAACGCGCCGACCAGTTGCCATATAATGCAGTGCCGTATCACAAAAATGGCCTGGTCATGAAGGGGATGAAACCTTCCGGAACTGAAATGGTTTAATAATCTAAAGTATATTAAAAGGACTACTGTAAACTAGTGTAAAGAAATTACACTGTTTAAATATGCGGGTGTGACTTACGTGTGCGTACTCACTTGTGCGTGCGAGCTTTAATTTTTTTTTATCATTATTTATTTTACTTTTATTTTTTATTTTAAGACTGTCCCTTTGATACATTTTTTGGATCACTTTTATTCCTATTACACGGAATGTAAACGTCCCTTGTAATAGAAAAAAAAGCATGACGGGTCCTCTTTAATGTGAGATCTGGGGTCAAAAAGACCTCAGATCTCACATTAGCACTTAAATGCAATAAAAAAGAAAAATTAAAAAAAGGCTTTTTTTCAATAAAAAAATTGTCCCTTTAAGACCGTTGCGCAGAAGTGACGTTTGATGTCACCTCCGTCATCCAATGCTATGGAGTCGAGTGGGAGCCATCATTCCCTCAGTCGACTTCCTGCCTCTCAGGGGACAGCATCGGATCGTCTCCACCGCTAGCGACGGCTCCGGTAAGCGGCGGAGACGACTGGGCAAGGGGGTGGGCACCTCTCTTGCCTGTGATAAAAGTGATCTTGTGGCGAATCCGCTGTGGAGATCACTTTTATCACAAAGTGGACCGCCCGCCGTTGAAGAAAATACCGGGGTTATGGCCGCTATCTGCGGGTGGTCCAGAGTGGTTAAAGAGTATTTAACCACCTGCCGACCGCTGATCGGCAATTGACGGCGACAGTGTGGCGCTCCTGTGCAAATCGCCGTCATATGACGGCGGCTGCGAGATCACTTCCAGTGAGCGCGCGCGCAACGCCGGAGGCGCGCCCATGCGCTCACTGTGTCCGGGGAGGGCCAGGGAGCGGGTGCGGCGGATTCGATCTCCGCCGGCCACCTGCGATGCCCCCCCCCCGGAGTGAAAAAACGGAGGTCCGTGTAAGTAAACACGGACCTCCGTTCTGTGAGGGGGGAAGGGATGTGATCACAGCCTTCCTCTACATGGAAGCTGTGATCGCTTCCCTTCCCCAGCTAGGGCAGTCCCCACACAGTTAGAACACGCCCAGGGAACGCAGTTAACCCTTAGAGCGCCCCCTGCAGGTTAACCCCTTCACTGCCAATGGCATTTACACAGTAATCAGTGCATTTTTATAGCACTGATCGCTGTATAAATGCCAGTGGTCCCAAAAAAGTGTCAAAATGTTCCGACATGTCCGCTGAAATATCGCAGTACCACTAAAAATCGCAGATCGCCGCCATTACTAGTAAAAAATTAAAAAAATAAAAAACCCCAGAAATGAATTCTCATCATCTGTAAACGCGGCCACTTTTGCGCAAAGCAATCAAAAAACGCAGATTGTGATTTTTTTTATCACAAATATGAGGAAGAATATAAATCGGCCAAAACCGATGAAAAAAAACGTTTTTTTATATTTTTTTTTTGGATTTGTATTTTAGCAAAAAGTAAGAAATTTGGGTTTTTTTGCAAAATTGTCGCTCTTCTTTTGTTTATAGCAGTGATCAGAAATGACGTAGCAGTGATCAAATACCACCAAAAGAAAGCTCTATTTGTGGGAAAAAAAGGATGCAAATTTCGTTTGGGTACAACGCTGCACGACCGCGCAATTGTCAGTTAAAGCGACGCAGTGCCGAATCGCAAAAAGGGCTCTGGTCCTAAAGGGGGAAATCCTTCTGGGGCTGAAGTGGTTAAACCCAAGGAAAATAAAGAAATATATTGCAGCTTACCATCTACTTACTGTATATGCATATTTTTTTTCAAGCTTCTTTCCCCTCTATTTTCACCTGGCAGCCCTGCCAGTAACCCATTTCCTGTGCTAGGGTAACAAAGCTGACTCACTGTAGTGTAGGAGGAGTGGATGACCAATGTTGTCACTCTAGGGCAAGAACATTGTCCCCTCTTCTCATCTCCATAACATGGGGGGGTCGCCCCTCCAAGCCCCCCTACCAGTCGCCCACTCAGCAGACCCGCTCGCCCAAAAAATGCACTCGCCACTTACCCCATCCAGGTTCTGGATGTCTTTGACAGCTTCCTTGGCTTCTCCTCCCAGCCAATCCGGTTGCTGGGAGAAGGTAAACCCCCACCCCCAGTCGCCCACTGAGCAGACCCGCTTGGCCAAAAAATCCACTCGGCACTTACCCCATCCAGGTTTCTCCTCCCAGCCAGTCCGGTTGCTTCTCCTCCCGCCCAATCCGGTCTCAGGACCCGCTTTCTGTCCTGACTGACCAGGAGGAGAAGCAGGAAGACAATAAGGAACGTTGATTTGCAATTGTCACAAGTTGGTGGGCTCAGGGCGCAGTGCGCTGCGCCCTGAGCCCACCCGCTTTGAAGCGAATTAGAGCCTCCGGCTCTGATCACATGCTTCACCAAAATAAAAAAACCCATAGAACTCTATGTCTCCGAAGCCCTGCATGGAGATTAGGGGCCGGGCTCACAGAGACTAGGGGGGATTAGGGGAGCGGTGCCCCTGCACCTCTTATGGATGGTCCGCCGCTGTGGGTGGAGGTGTTCTATACCCCACAAAGGTAAACTGGGCAGGGTTTCCCTGTTTGGGATAACACTGCAGACAGAACTGCAAATATTGAAGCAGGAGGGTCAACTAGGCCAGTGATTCTCAACCTTGTCCTCAAGTACCCCCACCAGGCCATGTTTTGGGAATTTCTCTTAGATAAAATAGCTGTCCAAACTACCACGCCATTGATTTATAGCACCTGTGCAAGATAAAGGAAAATCTGCAAACATGGCCTGTTGGGGGTGCTTGAGGACAGGGTTGAGAACCACTGAACTAGGCAACTGACTCTTTCAGATGGAGAGCTAAGCATTGGCAGTCTCCATAAATTCCATAACATCCACATTGTGCCACTTCACCTCCGACTTTTATGGTGACAATAATGGCACAGCCTCACTTGATAAAGGATGGAAGGCGAATTTGACTCTGAACGCTTAATATGGAGCTGGCAATAAGAGACAGAAAACAATATGGATTTCAGGCTGCATTTTTTTACACAGCTCATTATGGTTTATGTATCGCTCTGGTTTTGTGCTAAATAAATAGCTGCAGGGAAAGAAATATCGCTTCAGGGAAAGATGTGTATCTGCAGCAAAAAGTGATGTACAAGTCCAGCCAGAGGATTGGGATGTCCCAACGGCAGCAAGGGTGATGATTACCGTTGGTTTAGATAGCTGGGTTTTGTTTTCTGCGGGTCACTAGAGAACAATTGACTAGTAAGTACTGGCATTAAGTATTAAAAGGACAGCTTGCTGAAATGGCTGCAACCTTAAAATTATGTCTAGCAAAATATGCTCCGCAGCATATGGGAACATGATGTAACAGATAATCAATAAGAGAGGATGAAAGGAGCCAAAGGCTTAGGATATCTGTGCTATAAATCATGTATCAATGAGCTGCTGTTCAAAACACTGATAATTCTTTGCAACCTTCTCCTTACAATACAGAACCATCCAGCAGCTTGCCTCTAGATGCTTTATTTTATCTAGTCCTCCCCGAGGAAAAATTTCACGCACACCTTATCTCCTTGCTATATGTTATTAACATTTTTCTCTGCAATTTCAAACTGTTTCTTAACACCTGCTCTCAGCATGCCTGCTTTAATAAATTATCTTAAACAAAAACTGTTAGTAGTGCCTCACAGCAGCCAATCAGATTCAACTTGTTTGTTTTTTCTATTGCTGTCTTTGTCCCGGGTGGGGAGATTCGCCCTCTCTACAGTGGCGGCTGGTGCTGTATTTTTGGGGGGCAGCAAACAAACCTACCGCCCCCCATCAGTCGGTCAAACCCCTAACATCGCTCGATCCACCAGCGAACATACACCCCATTGCTCGCCCATCCACCCATCAGTCCCGCACTTACCCCATCCAGGTTGCGGCCAGCTTCAGCAGCTTCCCCCTGCTCCCAGCCAATACGGTCGATTCTCCTCTCAGCCAATCGGGTCTTAAGACCCGCTTCCTGATTGGCCGGGAGGAGAAGCAGGAAGACAATAACAGATATTAATTTGCTGTTGTCACACAACTGGGTGGGCTCGGGGCACTTCTTTTTTGAAGCCAGTTGGAGCCTCAGGCTGATTGTAGCCGTATTAGTGTGATTGCGACTGAGAAAATTGAGTACCGTCCGTGATACTTTTTTTACTTTCGGAGTGTGTCCCCTTCTTCAAGGTCTGAGTACTGCTACTACCCTGAAAGCTTTTCCTGAAAAATTGTATATTAGTGCAAATAAAAAAAAGTATCATGGACAGTAAAAACGAATTAAAAACCCATTGAAATCCATGCGACCGGTGCCCTGCATGTAAATTAGGGGCCGGGCACATGTATTAGGGGGCGGCGCCCCCTGCGCCCCTAATGGAGCGGCCACCACTGACTCTCTATTTATTCTGTGGAATATACACTCACCAGACACTTTATTAGGTCCACCTTGCTGGTACCGAGTTGGATCCCATTTTGCTTTCAGAACTGCCCTAATTCTTCATGGCATAGATTCAACAAGGCATTGGAAACATTCCTCAGAGATTTTGGCCCATAGTGACATGATAGCACCACACAGTTGCTGCAGATTTGTGGGCTGCACATCCATGATGAGAATCTCCCATTCCACCACATCCCAAAGGTGAACTATTGGATGAGATCTGCTGACTGTGGAGGCCATTGGAGTGCAGTGACCTCATTGTTATGTCATTGTCATGTTCAAGAAACCAGTGGTGAGATGATTGGAGCTTTGTGACATGGTGCATTATCCTGCTGAAAGGAGCCATCAGAAGATGGGGACACTGCAGTCATAAAGGGATGGACATGGTCAGCGACAATACTCAGGTGAGCCGTGGTGTTTAAACAATGCTCAATTGGTACTAAGAGGTCCAATGTGTGCCAAGAATATATCCCCCACACCTTTACACCACCAGCCTGAACCATTGATCCAAGGCAGGATGGATCCATGCTTTCATGTTGTTTACACCTTACTACCTTAATGTCGCAGACCAGACAACGTTTTTCCAATCTTCTATTGTCCAATTTTGGTGAGCCTGTGCCTCAGTTTCCTGTTCTTAGCTGACAGGAGTGGTACCTGGTGTGGTCTTCTGCTGCTGTAGTCCATCTGCTTCAAGGATTGATGTGTTGTGCGTTCAGAGATGGTATTCTGCATACCTTGGTTGTAACAAGTGGTTATTTGAGTTACTGTTGCCTTTCTATCATCTACAACCAGTCTGCCCATTCCCCTCTGACATCAACAAGGCATTTTGCTCTGGACAACTGCCGCTCACTGGATACTTTATCATTTTCTGACCATTCTCTGTAAACCCTAGAGATGGTTGTGTTTGAAAATCCCAGTAGATCAGCAGTTTTTGAAATACTCAGATCAGCCCATCTGGCACCGACAACCATGCCATGTTCGAAGTCACTTAAATCCCCTTTCCTCCCCATTCTGATGCTCGGTTTGGACTTCAGCAAGTCAGCTTCACCATGTCTAGATACCTAAATGCAGTGTGATTGACTGATTAGCAATTTGTGTTATCAAGCAATTGAACAGGTGTACCTAATAAAGTAGCCAGGGAGTGTATTTATTCTGTTGACCATCTAGAGTTTTACAAATGTCATCAGAACAGAAGGCAAGGGGAAATCTTCCAATGTTCTTGTGACAATTGTCTAAGAGGGGAAATTCCCTCTTATGCCTTCTTGTATTTAGGACAGGTGTTCTAACTATCGCTTCTATAGCCAAACTTAAAATAGATACATTTTAACAGAAATGGCCAAAAGTGCTACTCTAATGTACCCCAAAGTAGAGGTTGCCTTAATCATAACTGTCTTAAATGACTTTTCAAATAAGGATGAACACCCATGGGCTGAGTCACCTGACATGTTAAAGACCATCTCTACTCCAATCACTGAGCTTCTTCTGTCGATTTAAGCAGGGAAAATGTAGTAGGACACTGCAGGCTCCATATTGCCACCTGCATTTTACGATTGGGCCCCATAATAGAGTTACCCTGGGGAGTATAATGGATATTGAACAGCAATATTCATCCTTAGTTATAAATAAGCCCCATAATGCAGCCTTTTTCAACCGGGGTGCTGCCTGAGGTTGTCAGGGGTGCCGCGGCATCCTGGTTGTGAAAGACATTGCAATGAGACTGACCTCCTGCTCCTGTACATCAGCACTGCAGTAGCTCGGTCAGACAATGAATGCACACAGGAAAGTGAAAGCAGTGGAAGGGGGGTGTCTTCATGGGTGCTGAGCTCTCTGCCTCCCCCTTCAGTGCTGTACCTGGCAGTGCAAGTGCAGGTAAAGTACTGCAATTTTTGAAAAGGCTATGTATGTGTGTGTATATGTATGTATGTGTCTTTATATGTATGCATGTGTGTATGTATGTATGTGCATGTGTGTATGTATGTATGTGTGTGCATGTGTGTGTGTATGTATGTATTTATGTGTGTATCTATGTATCTGTATGCATCTATGTGTGTGTTTATATGTGTGTATGTATCTATGTGTGTGCATGTGTGTATGTATGTATGTATGTATGTGTCTTTATATGTGTATGTATGTATGCATGTGTGTGTTTATATGTGTGTATGTATGTACAGAATGGGTGTGGTGAGAAAACTGAAGTTATGCCATCATCCCGCAATACCAAAATAGTACAGAGAACCCTCCAATAAAGGGATTTTAAGGCATAAACGGACCAAAAAGACTTGAGAACAACCATATGTATAAAATCAGTGTTTATTAAAGAACTGGCCTAGCAAGACCAGTGCCAATAGAAAATTTGCAATTGAAAATTAGGACAGTGGAGTTACATGAAATACAGTGCACAACAAATAACACAGGCTGAACAATGTACATAAACCTCCTGAAAGATGGAAGAACTGTGAAAACCTCCAACGCGTTTCGAGATATTCGAAAGATAACAGCTCTTCTTCAGGGATGTTCACAGGATACAAAGGAGGAGTTCTAAAATGAAGACAGTGCAATACATAAATGACATATACAGTATATAAGGAGGACATTGCATATATATATATATATACAGTGAATGGCTCTTGCAAGGAAGTCTGACCTAGACGTATTGAGTATTGAGCGGAGCAGGATAACATAGCTCCGCAACCCAAACAGACATCAGAGAGGAAAAAGGTGATGGTGGATTATTGGAGTACAATAATAGGGACCACAGTCAAAATTGATTTTAATCAATTAATATTGGCGCTGGTCTTGCTAGGCCAGTTCTTTAATAAACACTGATTTTATACATTTGGTTGTTCTCAAGTCTTTTCGGTCCATTTATGCCTTAAAATCCCTTTATTTGAGGGTCCTCTGTACTATTTTGTGTATATGTATGTATGTATGCATTTATGTGTGTATGTATGTATGTATGTATATGTGTGCATGTATGTATGTATGTATGTATGTGTGTGTGTATGTATATATGTGTGTGCATGTGCAAATATGTGTGTGTATATGTGTGTATGTATGTATCTATGTGTGTGTGTGTGTATATGTATGTATTTATGTGTGTATGTATGCATGTATTTATGTGTGTATGTATGTATATGTGTGCATGTATGTATGTATGTATGTATGTATGTATCTATGTGTGTGCATGTATGTATGTATATGTGTGTGTGTGCATGTATGTGTGTGTTTATATGTGTGTATGTATCTATGCGTGTGTGTATGTATTTATTTATGTGTATATGTATATGTGTGCATATATGTGTGTGTTTATTTGCATGTGTATATCTACTGTATGTGTATGTATGTGCGTTATGTTTAACCCTGACCACCTAAACCTGTACAATCAGAACTGCTTTTTTAGGGCTTATTCATAATAGCAGCAAATACTGCTGCTTCTCTGAAAAGTGTTCTGGCCATGTATCCCTTTTCAGAGGAGCAGCAGTACTTGCTGCTATTATAAACTAATCCTAAAAAGCAGTTCTGATTGTGCAGGATTAGGGGTAAGCATTAAAAAAAATTGACAGGTTCTGAACAAGCAATATGTTGCACCACCTGTTTTGACCCTTTAAATGCAGCATTTCCATGCTACAACCGCATGCAATGTACATGGTTGCGGGGCAGTTGCAGAACAGTTGCAGTGCAGCCCCATTCACCTGGGGGTATGCTTCCAGCCACAGCATGTGTACACCCCTGGTTGCTGCCTCTGCAGCTAAAGTGGAGGCAGTTGGTAGTGATAAAAATGGCTCAACCGCATGGTTTTACCACCCCCCAACCTTACATGTGAATAAGCCCTTGGTTCACATTTGTACGGCTGGGTGTTTGGCAGCAAAATGCTTTCAATAAGCTGTCCTACCTACAGAAATGCAGGTAAAGAAGTCTCCAACCCTTTTTTTTAAATTGCCCAGCATCAAAAACGCACCTCATTTGTCAAAACGTGGGTGTATCATTAAGAATCAATGACACTGTCTGCTAAAGAGCAACACGTGTATTTGCATAACAGGAATGAGCGCGAGTTTGCACGCGTTCTGTGACATGCACTGAACCAAGCCTAAAGCCCTGTACACATGCTTAGATTTTTGGACGACAGAATGTCCGTTTTTTTGTTGCATGTCGAAAGTGAAGAGGTTACTCACCATACGAAAATTTTCGTATGACCAACTTCAACCTCAGAAGTGACGTAATGTGTTTTATAGCTTTGTATGTATTTTTTTTTTTTCATTTCTGAGCATGCGTAGTCTTGATTGTACGATTTTTTTTCGTACGAAAACCGTACTAATGATACGAAAATCGGACGTTGACTTGACGTACGAAGACAATTTTCTAGTCCGCACATCCAAAAATCAAAATCGGCTGTAGAAAGGAGCATACTAATGGTAAGAATTTAGGAAGATCGAAAATTCTCATCCAAAATTCGCATTGTGTTTGCGGGGCTTTAGACTGGGGTGCCTCGAGAATAAAAATACTTTTCAAGGGCACACTGATTAAAAAAGGTTGAGAAACACTGCCTTAATGTTGATTGAGAGATATTGTTATTAGGGGGTTGTATTATGCTGCATGTGTGGGGGATATAATTATATATGTGGGGATCTTATAATTCTGCTGGTAAATGCTATTATGATGGTAAGGTGTATTATAAATCTACTAGCAGTCATTTTTAATGCTGGTGGATATTACTCTTATCACCCTTTCGAAACAATATGCACGTTTTGGTCACTCCCGTAGTTTGCTAATATGCACTCTACATGTGGCTATTGAGAATCCTAGAAATATTAATGGGTAGAATTGTTCTTTTAGAATATTTAATAGCTATGATGCAAGAAACAACCACGGATGGCTGTTAAGTACTTAAAAACTGGAATTCATGTTACCCTGAATATGAGATGACACACATCTAGAGCTTAGCGTGTATATGTAGATGCCTTAATTGAGGTGCCAGATGTCTTTTTCTTCTCCGCTAGGACTAGATTAGTTATGATAAAATCACGACTAAGTATACATAGCCATTATTTTTTATTAAGGTAATTCACGGAATGAAAAAGGAAAGCACACTCGGTGCATCTATTCTCAGAAAAAAGGTTATGTACAGTAAAAATAGCAAAATGTTACAATGCCTGTATATAAAAAACTTAATACAAAACATTTAGGGACAATGCAGCCCTTAGTTCTAGATGGATTTAATGTAGTGTATTTATCTTTTATTATAGTGCCATGCTCTGTTTTCAGTTATTTCAAGCAAACTATGCTCTATGGCTGTATTATGCTACCAGTTCAAGGTCATTTATAAATCAAGTTACATTTTTGGATGGCCATTAGTTGGTTGAATCATGCACCCTGTATATAGATAGCATATAGATGTTTGGGTGTTTATGTAGGAGTGCAAACATAGACTCAGATCATGGTCTACTAGATTCCAAGAGCCCTGGAAGGGCTGGGACATACTGTAAGTGGCCCTGCTCTCTTAGGGGGCATTTCCACTGCACTCTTATCAGTGTGCTGGTGCAGAGAGCAACATCATTGTCATTAAATCAACACCACTCTCTGTATCAGTGAGGACTGCTCAGTCTGGAGAAGTGGTAAGGAGAAAGAGGACCTGCGACATCGTGTGATTGGTGTCAGGAAAACCATGTTCAAGCCCGTGCTCAAGGCATTCATGTGGGCAGAACAGTCCATAGACCTGGGCACTGAATTAGGACCATGAGCATATCTACACAAGCACGTGCGTGTGAGAATTAGCATGCTGATGAGCGAGAGCTCGCATGTTTGATGGACTTTGGCGCACAGTTGCCTATTTAAAGCCATACAGGACTCTAGATCATTGATGAGTAGTCATCAGCTCCTTCTGCCTGTGACCTGATCCCATGTACTTCCATGTCCAAATGTTCTTAACTCTGCTTGTTCCTGAACCTCTGTTGCTTACTCTGGTTTGTGATCTGACCTTGCTTTCTGCCTGCTGTTCCAGGACCTCCTCTGCCAGCTTGATACTGACCATGGTCTAGCTTTGACTCTGCTCCTGGTTTCTCATTCTGCACTCCTGTTGCCCATTTGTTTCTGACTCCTGTCCGGTTATAAAAAAAAAATATCCCAAGCTTTAAGCATCTCACGGAGCACTGTTCAATCCATCATCCAAAAATGGAAAGAGTATGGCACAACTGCAAACCTACCAAGACATGGCCATCCACCTAATCTGACAGGCTGGGCAAGGAGAACATTAATAAGAGAAGCAGCCTAGAGGCCCATGGTAACTCTGGAGGAGCTGCAGAGATCCACAGCTCAGGTGGGAGAATCTGTCCACAGGACAACTATTAGTCGTGCACTCCACAAATCTGGCCTTAATGAAAGAGTGGCAAGAAGAAAGCCATTGTTGAAAGAAAGCCATAAAAAGTCCAGTTTGCAGTTTTGGAGAAGCCATGTGGGGGACACAGCAAACATGTGGAAGAAGGTGCTCTGGTCAGATGAGACCAAAATTTAACTTTTTGGAATAAAAGCAAAATGCTTTGTGTGGCAGAAAAGGAACACTGCACATCGCCCTGAACACACCATCCCCACCGTGAAACACGGTGGTGGCAGCATCATGTTGTGGGGATGCTTTTCTTCAGCAAAGACAGGGAAGCTGGTCAGAGTTAATTGGAAGATGGATGGAGCCACATTCAGGGCAATCTTAGAAGAAAACCTGTTAGAGTCTGCAAAAGACTTGAGACTGGGGAGGAGGTTCACCTTCCAGCAGGACAACGACCCTAAACATACAGCCAGAGCTACAATGTAATGGTTTAGATCAAAGCATATTCATGTGTTTGGAATGGCCCCGTCAAAGTTCAGACCTAAATCCAATTGAGAATCTGTGACAAAGCTTAAAAATTGCTGTTCACAGATGCTTTTCATCCAATCTGACAGAGGTTGAGCTATTTTGCAAAGAAGAATGGGCAAAAAAAATCACTCTCTAGATGCGCAAAGCTGGTAGAGACATCCCCAAAAAGACTTGCCGCTGTAATTGCAGGGAGAGGTGGTTCTACAAAGTATTGACTCGGGGGGGTGAATACAAATGCACGCCACACTTTTCACATATTTATTTTGAAAACCATTTATCATTTTCCTTTCACGTCACAATTATGCGCCACTTTGTGTTGGTCTATCACATAAAATCCCAATAAAATATATTTACGTTTTTGGTTGTAACATGACAAAATGTGAAAAATTTCCAGGGGTATGAATACTTTTTCAAGGCACTGTATATAGGAAGAGTTGTCCCTGAAGAGTGTTTGAAGTCACGTGGGAATTCCATAAACTCCCAATAAAACAAAAAAAACAAAGTCACAGACTATTCTCTGACTCTGGAGTGACTCTGGAGTGAGGGGGTCCGGTGCGTCCTGGTTCACCGTTTCAGGTCCGATTTTTGGGCTGAATTCGGACCTGAAATGGACCAAAAGTCGCACAGCGTTTTTGTGAAAAACGCACCGGACCTGCTGCGGAGATATGTGAACTGGCTCCATAGAGAGCCGGTCAAAATCTCCTGCTATTGCGAATTGGATGTGGGGAACCCGCAACCAATTCGCAATGGTGTGAACCCAGCCTGACTGTTCAAATGTGCTGTGCCTGGCTGTGGAGGGTGGGGGATCCCAATCTACTTGCGACTCCTACCTGGGGTGCGCTACAAAGACATCAGCCCAACAAATTCAACCTGTGTACGTGTGGATGTATGAGTGTGTTTGTAATTATGTCTCTACTACTTCCCATATCCCTGTATATTGCATTCACTAAGATGCCCATCTAAGAGCTTTTTTTTTTAATTATTGAAATTCCCCTCTGACACCTCTGATTATGAAAGGGAGTTCCACATCCTTACCTCTCTAACAGTAAAGAATCACCTACATAGTTTGTGATTAAGCCATTTCTCGTCCAATTGAACTGAATAGCGAGGTATGTTTTTAAAAGACCTGAGACTTCAGAAAAAGGTGTGTACTGAAACACAAAGAGAATAAAATATAGCTGGTTGGGGCCATAAACAGGAGCCCTGAGCCTGGAGTTGAGTTTTATTAAATGGAACTCAAAGTACAGAAAAATACTGAAAATTATCCAAAAAGAGCTAGTAACAAAATTGAACAGCAAGGAAGAAATAAAGATCAGAGCATGTGGGATAAGCTAAAAGGATGCATGGGAAGGAAGCACATAAGGTATTAGGGAAGGATGTAAAGAACAGGAAAGTAAGGAAAGAGTATGATAAAGAATGTAAGAGTGACTCATGAAAACTGATGTGCAACATGAAGTCAAGAGTGTCTGAAGAACTGCACTTTGCCCATAAATCCTCCATAGCTACCAGGATTCAAGAAACCTGTTATAAAATTCTTACAAGATGGTACAGAGTGCCAACGGTTCTGCATCAGTTCTTCCCTCGGACTTCGGAGCGGTGCTGGAGATGAGGAAGGGGGGAAGGCACAATGCTCCACATCTTTTGGGGCTGTCCAAAACTGCGTCCCTTTTGGAAGGGGGTGACCCGCACCATAAAAAACCTGACTGGCGTGCATGTGGAAGACAAGCCATTGGCGTGTTTATTACACTTGACAGACCGTCCCATCAAGAAGTATAAAACTTCCTTAACAATGCAGCTGCTGAATGCGGCTAAGGCATGTATCCCTCTCTGTTGGAAGACGGAGCTCCCTCCCTCTCTGGCACTTTGGTTCTCGAAGGTTAATGACCTGAGAAATATGGAAGACCTGACTGCCACCCTGAACGACAGGGAGGAGGCCTTTTGGGAGACCTGGCGGCCTTGGCAGTACTTTGTCTAAACAGACGCCTATCTGGCGGAATGCCACGCTGAGCCACTGGATCGGCGTGACACCGGGGGGTCCTAGGCGGGCGACACGCAATTCCCACTATATCCTTTTTACTTTTTGTCTATCTATCTGCTATGTTATACTTCCATTCTGTTATGTAGTTTCATAATTCAAAAAGTTGAGTTTCCTGGTGATAACCTGGCCTTACCTCACCCTCCCGCTCCGCAGCGGCTGGTCCTGGAGGTGGGTGGGGTCCTGGCTGCGGTGGGGGGGTATCTGGCGGTCTTCCTCTGGGTCCCTCGGCCGCTGGGGCCAGGTGTCTCTGCCTCTCCCTGGACGTTAATCAACCCTGGGGTTATTTCTAGTGTTGAGCGAACCCGGACTGTAACGTTCGGGTCCGTACCGAACTTTCGGGTGTCCGTGGCACGGACCCGGACCCGGACATTTCAAAAATCGTTCGGGTCCAGGCCCAGGCACGGTGCCTGTGGGCTTTCAAGCCATGCCTGGGCTTGCAATGTCAGGCCCAAGCGAGTTGTGATCTTTATTGGGGTCCCAACTAATTGCAGGTCCCTCTCCGTCTCTGTGGACCGGGGTCGCCGGCTCCCTGGGTCTCCTTCTGGCGGTCTATGGGGGGGTGGCGTCGGTCCTGGGGTGGGTGGAGGTCCTGGTCGGCGACGCCTCGCCCTCCCACTCCATTCCGGTCCAATAGTGGTCCTTTGAGTTGAAAAACTTAATACTTTGATGTATTGTCTTACCTTCATATTGTATCGTCTATCTATCTGTTTT
>BLSH010076090.1:2338728-2355280 GCA_018402905.1 Glandirana rugosa | reverse complement strand
TTTATTTGTAGGGCACTTGCCCTAGTTTGAAGATGATTTTAGAACAGTTATATGGCTTCTACCGTTAATTAATACTTTTCAGACACAGTTTGAAGATGAACCACATTCATCTCCATTTTTGCATTTTTTATGTTTTTATTTTTTTTAAAATATTTAAAGTTATTTCCCTGTCCCCATTTTTTTGTAGGGCGCTTGCCCTACCCTTACCCCCATTTTACTTCCTTTTGCAGCCCTCTGGGGCTTTCCAGGACTTTCCTACAGCCATTTTTGTGCCTAAAAGTTCGGGTCCCCATTGATTTCAATGGGGTTCGTTGTCCGTGCGATCGTTCGGGTTCCGTCCGGACCCGGACCCGGACTTTGTCCCGAAGTTCGGACGGACCAGCAGAACCCGAACTTCCAGGTGTTCGCTCAACTCTAGTTATTTCATAATAAGGTTTTTGTTTTTCTTCGGTTCAGAACGGTTGATGGGGCTGTCGGAGTGGGAGGACCAGTTGGACGTGAAGCTTTCAGCTAGGCACCTGGGTGCTCAACGCTGCCCGCCTTTGCGGCGGGCTATGGTTACAGACCATGGAGTGCACTTACATGTTGTTCTAGGTTTTTCAAGATATAAGAATAAGAGTACTGTACCCTCTATTACTATGTATAATGCTGCTCTATTCTGATATACACCTTGTCTCCATGATTCTGTATTTGATGATGGCTTTCCAGTTGCATGTATCCTTCAAATTTTTTCTTTGGAAAATAAAGGAATTACAAAAAAAAAAAAAAAGAGTGTCTGAAGAAGACTGCAGAAAGTTAATACGGGAGAAGACTTAAAAATAAGAGACAGTGTGAAGAATTACGTTGATAAAAGTGGAGCAACTAAGAAGAAATGAAGGGAAATGGCATGTATCTGGACTTCTTAGCAGTAGTGTGCTGCTTCAGTTTCCATTTGTGTTAAATTACACTACAAGCCAAGGAGACCATGGAGAGTAAAAGCCACCTGCCTGGGAAGCAGATTATTTACATCAACATCAATACTTTAAGACAGCAATACCTATAAGATAACCTTATGGGTCTAGTGCTATTTTTCCATTTTCTTCAACAGCTGGATTTATGGCAGCATATGGTCTGTATTTTCCCAATTTATAATGAGCTATACCTGTTTTTCTTTTGGAAACCCCATCATAAATGCTCTAATGCAGGGGTGTCAAACTCAATTTTATTGCAGGCCGCATCAGCATTATAGTTCCCTCCAAAGGGCCGGTTGTATCTGTAAGACTATATAAATGTATCTACTCTTTCTCATATTAACTATTTCCCTCTACATGCGTTTATCAGTAATAACTTAAATCTTAAAGTGTTACAGGACCCTGCATTCACTATATCTGGTCTCCCACAGTACACATACAAAGAAAAGGCAATTATTTTAGTAAATATAAACTGCTAAATACCTTTTCTCATCAGCAGTATATAGCAGTCTTGTGACTTCTATCAGTGTCTGGTTAAAGCTTGTAGGAGGAGTTTTCATTCTACTCTGACTGTCCTATGAGGCTGCAGGACCCCTGACCTTCTGTCTGAACAGTGCTGATTGGCCCTGCGCTGATCACATTCATCCTCCCAAAAAAAAAACACTCTAGCAATATACACCAAACTGAGCATGTGCCGAGTGCCCCAAGACTCTGTACTATCAACAGATGGATCGGGGACTGTGGAAGAAGGGGAGGTTCAGAGAAAACAGGATCAAACAGCCTTCCACAGGGAGTATAACAAGCATGGTTTACTGCATATACAGACTGATTTTACTGCTGTGGGTTTAGCAACATGAAGGGCAGGTGCAGACCAGCACTGAGCCCACTCACACTCTTGTAGCAGATGATGCAAGTCTGAAAAGGAGGGTTGCACACCACTGGTATGATCCACAAGAAACTTTATTGGAGACTGCTCATACAGAACATGGTTCTGCCATGGTATTCTGTCTGAGCGATCTCCAATCTTGTGGATGATACCAGCTATGTGACCCCCCTTTTCAACTGGCATAAAATTGTACTGTACTCATAATATTTATAAGCAGATGTCCAGACCACCCCCCCCTTACATCAGATGTCAAGAGCGCCCCCCCACCTTCAGAAGTCAAGAGTCCCCCACCCTCCCTTGCATCACAGTGCACCCCTCTTACGTTGTGATATTGCCTGGAAGACGCTGAGGGTGGAGCTGGGAAGCAGGAAGTGCAGGGTCTGAAGGAGAACCAGAGGAGGACTGGAGTCATCTGCTGGAGTTTGCTGAATTGTGAAACCAGGGGAGGCAGAGACAAGGGGGTGCTGTAGCTGCTCAGAGAGGTACAGGATCTGTAGGAGGAGTTCTGTCCTCCTCTCTTCTGACAACTGCTGAGATCCGAGATGTGGGGGGGGGGGGGGGTTTGTGGCAGAGATGAGCCTCTCTGCAGCTTCATGGAAAAGCTCAGGATCTGGCAGAGGAGCTCTGTCCTCCTCTCTGCTTCCAACTGCTGAGACAAGGTGGGGGTGGAGGGAGGCACCACAACTGCAGGAGAGCTGGCCACATGAAGTGGCCTGGCGGGCCAGATTCACCCATGGGGCTTGTGTTTGACACATGTGCTCTAGTGCTATAAAGCATACCTTATGCTAGCTGTAGAGAACAGGGGCAGGTTAGACATTTGCTTAACCTGTCTTCTGTGCAAAAAAGTAAAATACGGATGTGGGGGGAGAATTTTACTTGATGAAATATAGGTGGGGGTGGGGGAGCACACTCACTTCAAAGTGAAAGTAAACTTCCATGGATTATTTGTACCTATAGGTAAGCCTATAGGTACTGTAAATATCTCCTAAATGTGCACCGTTTAGGAGATATTTACTGTATATGCAGCCAATGACGTCATCGGAGCATGCATTCTGAAGTAATGGCCACCTGTGCCATTTCTGCAGAGCCCTGTGCCGTGACCGACAGAGCCAGAGTCTACAAACCCGGAAGGAAGACAGGCAAAGATGGATGTGGCCTCCAGCGGTGACAATGAGGACTTAGTTTGTAAGTAAGTTTCACATAATGTGCTAGTATGCAATGCATACTAGCACATTAAGCCTTTACTTTGCAGGTCAGGGAAAACAAAAAAAAGGCAGCACTTTACTTCCACTGAATTCTGCAATTGTAATTCTGCAATCTTCTAACTCTTCCAATAGGAAAATGTGCCATGGCATCACCTAGATGTGCCCTGACGCTACTACATCACTGTTCTCTAAGCGATGTAGAAGGTCATCATAGAAATCAGCTTTACAGGAAGAATTCAAAGCTAGAAGCACTTTCAGATGGAGCTGGCCAGTAGGTATGATGCAGTGCAACAGAAAAGGTATCCAGGCAACATTAGAGGAAACGTGACTTGTGATTTGTGCCTTTGTATCTTCTTGATCCTGGTTGTTTATTCCTTCAGTGTATGTTACATTGTCTGAACGCAGCTTGCTTTTTTAATCAAAGTGCAATATGGGGTCTATTCATAAATGTTTCTACAAAAATTGCAAACACATTTCCCCAAAATTCACACATTTTCCTAATTGGATTCAATTGGTGGAAAATGCGTGAATACTGGGTGAAAGCTGTGTGAAGCTTGTATAAAATATTTATGAATAGACACTCATATGTTCAGTCAGAGAAAGCTGAAAGCTGTTCATATAGATCAGGCATTCAACAACAGTAACTGTAGTGTACATATTCCAGTTGAATTACTTTCAGGCAGTGGCGGCCCATCCATTAGGGGCGCACGGGTGCCGCCCCCCTATTCATGCTTCCGGCCCCCTGATCTAAATGTAGGGCACCGGACACATGGATTTCAATGGGGGGGGGGTGTTTTTTTTTTAAGCACATAATTAGCCAGAGGCTTTCATAGGCTTCAAAATAGGGTGGGCTCGTGGCACAGAGAACTGCGCCCAAAGCCCACCCAGTTGTGTGACCATAGCGAATGAATATCCACTATTGTAACTCTGATTTTCCAACCGGCCAATTAGGAAGAGGGTTGTGAGGCCTGCCACATAATTGGCCCATTGGATTGGCCGCCAGGAGGAGGAGGGAGGAGACGCAGGGGAAGCGAGGAAGCAGCTGGAGACAACAGCCCAGAAAGAAGCTGCCACCGCATGCCACACAGAGCGAAGCCCACGAGATGGGGTAAGTGCGGGGCTCGACCTACTGACTGACCAATCGGGGGGGTTGCCGCCCGTGACCCCCGTGATCGACCGGAGTGGGTGGTGGGTGCTGTCCATGAACCGACTGACCAGGGGGTGGTGGTGCCGGGTGTATCGTTTGCCACCCCCCTAAAAAAAAAAAAAAAAATAACACCAGCCTTCAATGCTTTCAGGGCTGTCATAGAGGTTTGAAATAGTAGAGCGATGGTACTAGAACCATAATACGTGCACTTTTGATTAATTCAATACTGAAGGTAGCTCAATGGTGCATCTGGGAAAATAATACTTGAATCTGAAGACTGAAGTGCCACACCAAAGGATTACATTGCAAATGTGGTTTTATTTCAAACATATACTGGGTACAACAGCCAACCCATTTCGGGGGCCACATATCTCCTCCTTCATCAGGGATTGAAAAGATATGGAATCAGCTGGTATGGACTGAAACTGTTATCTAAAATTTGTATCGAAAAAACCCAGACAACGTTTAGCAACTGGTTGAGGCTCAGAAAACCATGTTATAATACAAGTTCTCATAGTGTATTGCAGAAGTCATAAAATTCATTTTTGTATTAAAGAACTCCTCCCTAAAATATATAATTAAGGTGAATCTATGTGTATATAAATATAGATGTAATTGCTAACTTTTTCCAAAAGTGTAAATTCTGGCAGTTGTTTATTTTAGGTACTTACAGAGAACACGGGGTATCCCTGAATTTCCCACTGGGGGAGACACGGGAATATGGGGGATTTTTAGCTGCCACTCATCGTAGTAACCAAAATAACAATATGCTTAAAGCAGAGTTCCACTCAAAAGTGGAAGCTCTGCTTTTTTGCTTCCTCCTCCCCTCCAGTGCCACATTTGGCATCTATCGAGGGGGAGCAGCGAACAGGTACCTGTTTTTGATGGGTACCAGTCCCCACTTCCGGGAGACCTGGCTGCGACGAGATGTGGTGAGGTCCCCTGGAAGTTCAGCCCCCTCCACCTTACTCCGCCGGTGGGTCAGTTAGAAAGCGCAGCACGCTTCGGACATGCCCAGTAGGGAACTGGCCGTGAAGCTGAAAGTCTTCACGGCCAGTTTCCCTTACCACGAATGGCGACAGCAGCACCTGATAGCCAATCAGAAAATAATTTGTAGTGTAGATATCGCAGGACCCCTGGAGAGGTGAGTATCCTAATATTAAAACAGTATTTGTAGCTGCTGACTTTTCATTTTTGGAGGGTGGGCTGGACCTCCGCTTTAAAAACAACAATATTGGGTGTGGCCAAGAATGGCTTGTAAGAAAACGTGCCTCACAGAGCTACCATCCTAGATCCTAAATCTGCTGGATTTTGCTCTCAGACCCTGCAGCACATGATCCAGACTGCAAGGATCCATCACTGATCGTTTCAGGAGCCACGCTGACCCAAAAACAGATGGAGACTGGCGGACAGCCAGAATTCCAACATGGCGCCGCGGGTTCACTTCCCCAATGCACACAGAGAAGGCAAAAGAAACGGGTAAGTGCCCTAAGACTCCCAAAGGGACTGGCAAGGACCCCCCCCCCCCCAAAGGAGGTCGGCTCCACCCAGGGCTCTTCAGGCTACCAGGCCAAACATCCCATTGACACAGAGGACGAAGAGGGAGAGGAGGAAGCTGAGCAGCCCACCCTGGCTGAAATCCTCAGAGCGGTGAATAAATGCACTGCATCTGTGCACACACTCCAGGAACACTTTGGGGGCCTAAATGAGGAGCTGGGGTTTATCTGCCATTGTTTACAAAAAATCAGAGAGTGCACCACAGTTGCAGAGGCGCATTAGTAATATTGAGGACAAACTTGCCCCTCTCATCAGGGACACCCAACTCACAGCGAGACTAGCCAGAACAAACGAACTTAAGTCGGACAACATTGAAAACCGACTGAGAAAAAATAAAGTCCGCATTGTGGGGCTCCCAGAGAAAACAGAGGGTAGGGACCCGACGAGTTTGTAGAAAACTGGCTGCTTGAGGTCTTTGGCAAAGATGTGTTTGTCCCACTGTATTCGGTCAAACAAGCGCATAGAGTACCGCACTCTTCCACCAGGCCATCAGCGTCGCATTATCCTAGTCAGACTACATAATTATAAGGACAAGGAGATTATCCTTCGCCTTGCAAGAGAAAAGTGCAACATAAAGTTTAATGAAGCCCGCATCTCCTTTTACCCTGACTATTCTGCGGAAGTACAGCTCCACAGAGCTAAGTTTGCGGATGTAAAGAGGCAACAGTTTCAAGCACTGTATGCCATGCTGTTCCCTGCAAAGCTACATATAACGGGCAGAGATGCATCCTCCTGGATTGGTGCCAGCGAACATATTCTTCGCCGAGCCAGATGGGAGATGGGGGAAGAGGACTGTCACTGAATCCCACTTGATCCAGATCTAGTTATGAGATCTGGGAGCAAGTAATACTCTCTTATAAAAAGCATTAAGAGTAAGTGAGATCACCGGAGAACTCTGGTATATAGTTGATATCTGCCACCTATCAGTCCACCGGAAGATTTGATCGACTTTCCATGTAGATTACAAGTTGGGCAGTGCATTGCAGCCCCTTAGTGCCTTCTATCTTCAGTTTGATAACTGTTTGGTTTGGTTGTTACACCCCAATTGCCAGCTGGCCCACTGAGTCAGCAATTGCTGACCAGCATTCACATATTCCTCAATGGGTTGAGGGGTTAAAGTTGTTTTTTCCACTGACAATGTTTTTCCAGGTTTACCTACAATGAAGGCATGCTTCCACATTTCTTGATATCCACATGATTCAATGGAGGCCCTGGCAACAGTCGAAAACTTGCTCTTATATGTCAGATCACCTTGGATGTGTTGATTGCTGCGTCGACATGGTAAGCACTCTGGGCCCATCTGACTCAGACTACCCAGTATCCTATAGTTAATTTAGTATGGTACCTTAATGGCTACAGTCCCAATATTATCTTGGAACATTAGGGGGATCCAGAACCTGCTTAAGCGAACTATGGTGTCCACTATCCTCAAGAAATTCTCACCTGCCGTATATGTTCTTCAGGAGTCCCATTTGATGCCAGAGACGGCAGCCGGTGTTAACTTTTCCTGGGTGGGATGGCTGTGCCACTCTACTCATATCTCCTACTCGAGGGGGGTGAGTGTTCTGGTGCATTGATCTGTGGACTTCAAGCTACTTGACCAGCTTATTGACTCTGAGGGGTGATTTGTGTTCTTACTGTGTAGAATCTACCAGCTGAAATGTATCCTTGCTGCAATATATATACTACCCCATATAGCTCTGAGGTTCTGGGGAAGTTACTGACCTTTCAGTTGGGTAACCCTGATGTGCCCATGCTAGCAGTGGGTGACTTTAACTGTTTTATGGATCCCGCCCTCGACAAACATCCCCCTCCAGTGACTGGCTGCAAAATTGCCCGAACGGCTCTGCAGAAATTCACGGATGAGGTGGGGTGGATTGACTCATGGCGCACCCGTAATCCACAGCAGATAGATTTTTCCTGCTTCTCTAAAACACACATGTCCCTCTCCAGGATAGATATGTGTTTATGCACGCCCCAAATGTCGCCTTTAATACAGGATATCCAATATTTAGTTAGAGGAGTCTCTGACCACTCCCCCCTACTGGTTCAGTTGATTGCCAAACCAACAACTGAACTTACAGAGAGCCCCATGGAAATTCAATGCCTTTTGGATTCATTTACTCACCACTCATGGCAAAATAGTAGCAGAGATTTCCAAGTTCTGGAAACAGCACACAGCCCACCCCAATCTGGGTACTGCCTGAGACGTGTTTAAAGCTTTTCTGAGAGGTATTCTCACTACAGAGGTCACGGGTATTAAGACTAAAACAAACACACTGAAACGCAACTGGTGCGCCGCTTGGAGGCTGAGTACGTGTCTGACCCTACTGACACTAATAGGGGGGCATGGCTGGCGGCCCAGGAGGCAGTGGACCGAATCACTGCCTCTGCGGCTGAAAGGAAACGCTTTTTCAATAAGCTGGCATTCTATGAGGAAGGGGAACAGATGGGCAGGCTACTTACAAAAATTGTGCGGTCCTCCCAGACCTCCCCTGCTGTGGGTGCCCTGTGCACCAGGGAGGGTAAGGTGGTGAATACTCCCAATTTAATTATGCAGGAACTGGTGGGGTTTTACTCTGACCTGTATAGATATCGAAGGGAGTACTCTCTGACTCAACTACAGGAATATTTACAAACCATGACACTACCCTGTCTGTTGGACTCCCAAAAGGCCTTCCTAGATGCCCCCATCAAGATCGAGGAGCTGCAGGAGCCGATTGGCCTCTCTCCTAAATATAAGGCTTCGGGAGATGATGGCCTCCCTATGGAGATATGCAAGCAGTATGGGGGAGTCATCCTCCCCCAGCTGCTTAAGGTCTTCAACTGCACTAGGCAATCTGGCTGCCTGGGTAAGGATCCATTGGAGCCGGGATCATATCGAACAATCTCTCTCCTGCAGTGTGATATAAAGATTCTGGCCAAGGTGCTGGCATTAAGGCTCAATAAGGTTATCACCTCCATCATCCACTCTGACCAGTCAGGATTCACGCCACAAAAATCCACTGCCATAAACCTCAGAAGACTTTTCCTCAACCTACAATCCCAACCCGACAATGTGGGGGCCAGGGCCTTGCTGTCACTAGATGCCCATAAGGCCTTTGACAGCATAGAGTGGCAGTACTTATGGGCGGTTATGGACAAATTTGGTTTCGGGGATAAATATATGTCCTGGGACCAATTGCTATATAGCTCACCGTGAGCGGCCATCAGAGAAGCGGGCCATGTCTTCCCTCCATTGCTACCCACTTACCCACTGTGCTACCCACAGTTATTATCCTGTTTTTATTTTCACTATCCTGTGAATCACTGACATGGAACAAGCATGCACCAATGCAGTCTGCACATTTGTCTCATATCAGTGATTCAGACAGCTCCAATATTTCTACTGTAACAGGTTTACATTAAAGGAGAGCTAGAATCAGAGTAAAACCCATCAGTAAACTCATGTAGTATCATTGGATGTCTGCTTGCTGTTTCTGTGACTGATCTGCAGCTGTACCCCATCCATCATTCATCATAGTTTACTGCTTGTCCCTAATGACAACAGTTTATAAACCTGAGAATTATAGGAGGGGTTTGCTGTTTAAATCAAATGTTTCTGGGGAAATCGTCTGCATGAGGTCACAACCACACAAGAACATTCTATTGCTGATTGACTATTTCCTGCTAAATTCTCAAGCTTTATGGAACATTTGAAAACAAAATCAATAAATTATTTTTTCAATACTGTAGTAATACCAGACTAAGAATAGCATGTGTTACTGGATGTCAAACCTTCCAAATATGGGTCTGTTCCTGAAAGTGTATGACTAAATCTAGTTGCTCATTATATATGATTTTGAACTAACCTCTGTGATTTTAGGCTAAAGAATCAAAACCCTGGACAATCCCATCTTTATAAACCAGCTGATTTCATTCTCTTCGGTTTTGCAGTAGAGAAAATCTGTGTCGGACTTAGAATGCCAGATGCAGTGATTAGTATTCTGCAGAACTCTCAGAGAAAAAAACATTGTAGCAGTTCTGAATGTAAAGATTCTTTTCTGAGTTAATCCTATGTTCCTGAGCCTCTCTCTAGACGTCCATCCTTAACACCCACCACATCCCAGCTGCAAGGATCTTGGGTCCATCTATCCAGCATCTGGCATCAAATGTTTGCTTTAACTGAATGATGCTCAGTTCTGCACAATGATGCAATGCACAATATAGGTTGTTGAGTTCATTAACACTATTAATTGCTCTTGGTAATACTCCAGTAATGGGTCCCTCCACATACATTTGACTGAAAATTTACTTTTCACAGACACGATTGCTTTGAAACATGTGTAATAAATATGGTTTTTCAAAATTTTGTTTTTCTCATATGCATTGTGTTTAGACTCTTCAAAAGAACTGATGATTTTCTAGATTTCCAATCAAGACTTAATACCTGAATCTGCAGACCTCACCACCCTTTCTGGGGTTTGGAGTATGATGCAGTTGCTTCATTATTTGTTCTCTCTTTCATGGTAACTATTCCATTCATTCACATCTTTTGGACAACCTACCGGCCATAAACTCTCTCTCATTTATAACATGTTGGTGATGCCACACATAGAATTGATGCCACCTTTCCTCCAAAAATGTGAATATGAGCTAGGGTTTGTTTCAATTGTTAAATCAGCAAAGAGAAAAAAATCTATATTTTGCACTTAAGTTCTTGATCAACAACCATTTCCAAATAATGGGATACAGGATCTTAACTAGATAGAATAAAGTATCCCATATACTGTACAAAATGAATAGTAATATAACACAGGTATGCTGGAGGTGTGGTGACAGGACTCGTACGACGTCTAATATTTTTTGGCTCTACCTAAGACTTCAGTCCTTCTGGTCATCCAGGTAGACCTAAGCCAAAATCCTGCAGCTTGTCTTCTCCACCTGAAAGACTAGCCTTTAAGTAACCTCACTTCCACACTTTAAAATTCTGAAGAGAAATTCAGGACGATATGAAAACCCTGGCAATACTTTACAGATCCATATTTAGCTCCTCACCCTAACATCTTTTGCTATGTGACCCGGTGGCTTTTTCCTCAACATGCCCATCCAGGGGGGAGCTGCTACCTCATACCTGCTTGACCTTTTCTCCTTTCTCATGGCTTCCCTTTCCTTCTCATCTCCCGCTCCTTACCCACTTTGTCCCATTAACCAGTTAGACAATCTCCAAAATTACAGGATGCACACTATTTCTATTTCTCTCATAATATAATGTAGTTATTGCTTACCGATATTATTCGAAGTACTAGGGATAGGTTCACAAAACTGTCATCGCTTGCACAAACTTGTGAATTAAAGGGGGTAAGTGAAGTTGGTGCTGCTACTGTAAAGAGTTATCTTAATTGTGTGCAATAAATACCATAAAACATGTATTATTGATTAATTAATATTAACAAATGAATCAGCAAATAATAAACATCCAAAGTGCTAAGTGCAAAAATATGAAATATGAAAACCTATATCCAATGTCAAAATGCTGTGTGCTATAAATCAAAGTACAAAGAGATAGCAAACTTACAAGATTCCAATAGGTTACAAGCATCTGCAATGTTAAAGCAAGAATTCTGGGTCGCAATGCGTTCCATGGACCAAAACTGGATGTGATGCAATGACCCAGTAGCTCCGGCTTATGCGTTTCGTCACAAGGACCTCATCAGAAGTGGCAGGCTGTAAGGCCGTAAACGCGTAAGTACTGCATCATTGCGTCACTTTTGGTCCATGGAACGCACCGCGACCCGGACTTCCTGCTTTAACATTGCAGACGCGTGTAACCTATTTGAAACTTGTAAATGTGCTATCTCTGCGTAATAAAGCACTGTTATATGGAGTCACGCTATGAGGTTTATTACTGTCTTTCCATGATGATAATGAGATGGAGGATATCATAGGAACCAGAAGTGGGGATTTTAGCTACAGTCATCTGTACTGTGGGTGGATTACCCCTTTGTGGGTGAAGGTATCCGGTGAGTGCGGCACTCGAGGGGGGGCACAAGTGTGTCACGTAGCCACTACCCGACTGCATGCACTATTTGGAGCACAGATTTCAACACATTGGATTAAACTTTAAATGTTTATATTTACGGACATTTCTTGATAACACTCTGCACTATTGTAAGGATGCTAGATACTGCAGAACGTTGATCGTTTTGGACTTTTTTAATAGTAACTTGCACCAATGTACCTTTGTTATACAATGTGGCATTTTGATTGATTTACAGCACCCAGCACTTTGACACTGGATACAGTCTTTCATATCTTTGCACTTTGATTTATAGCACACAGCACATTGACATTGGATATAGGTTTTCATTATTCATATTTTTGCACTTAGAACTCTGGATGCTTATTATTTTCTGATTAATTTGTATGTTTTTATGGTATTTATTGCACACTTACCCCCTTTAATTCACATACTTCTATCGCCCACCTTCTGGTGGTTGATATCAGTGGAGGCAGCAGCTACCAACTACACCCTTAGTCCATAGCGCGGAACCACACTTCTTTCTATAGCTTGCACAAACTTCCCTATCAAAATATTGGACATTTAACTTAATATATGTGTAGTTTTTCTATATGCTAAATACTTACCATGTCTATAATTAGTGAACTCAAAACACAATGAGTGTGTATAATTCACAATTGTATTGACACTCTGTGCAGAAATATTGTATGAATAAAGAACTAAAAAAATAACCGATGATAGTGACAGGGAAAGGATGGAAGATGATGGGTAAAAGGGGAGAATATATGCAGGCCAGAGATGGTAAAGAGAATGCTTGGGCTCAGCTGCAGCTCATTTCTCATACCATCCCACAACTTCACCTTTTGCTTCCTTTCACTCATGAGGCCACAGCTTTACCCTTAACTGTGGTGGTCATAGTGGCTTCACCTGTACTCTCATAATCCCTTCCCCCTGCCATGGTTGAAGATGGCAAGTTGAACAGCAGCCTCAATAACCTCTCTTCTGTCTGCTTTTCTTCTCACCACTGTGCTGTCAGCTCATCTGTATGGCATTAATAGAATCACCCTCATGGGCCTTTCTCTCACCATCATTCTTCCCCAGGCTCCCCAACCCCCCTTTCCTCTCCCTCCTCCACTGCACTATCAACTCATTTAAACAGCCCTAGTGACCCTTATGGCTCTCATCTGTACTGCCATTACCCTTTGCTCTCTGCCATACTGACAAACCACTAACCTGCCCTTACCAACTTTCCTTCCACCACAACCGTAGGGCCTATAAGACATAGAAACCATGCGCCCAACCCAGAGCTGGTTTCAAATCCACAAAGGTACAAACTCTCAGCATTTTGCTCTCCCATCAACTGCTTCTTGCACAGACACCCGGTAGGGAAAGGAAGTCTTAAAAGTCGCACATGACAGCAAAACCTGTATGACAGCCTCAGCCCGGGCTCCAATCAGGCCACACCCCCAACGTGTTTCCCTCTGATCCCGGAGCTTAATCATGGGGATTAAATCCCCATGAATAAGCTCTGGGGGCAGAGTGAAATGCATTGGGGCGTGGCCTGGTTGGAGCCCGGGCTGAGGCTGTCATACACCTCCTTACAGGGTTTTGTCGTGATGTGCAACTTTTAGGACTTCCATTTCCTAGTAGATGTTTTGAGCTCTATCCTTGTCAGCACTCCTAGCAGTTTGTCATGCAAGGGGACCTGGTGGAGCCTTGAGCAGTACCTGTCATTTTTGTTGTTGCATCACACATGAATTAAAGTTGGCTTGCAACTCTGAATGAGGGAGAGAGTCCTTTGCAAACAGACAGCTCAGAAGTAGAGAACACAATTGAGTAGGTATAGATTCTATTCCATATAATGTAGATTAGTGCCTTGTTGGTATTTCAAAAACACACCTTGAACATGAAAACATTTTTACATAAAGCCTTCTGAGTGGGAGTATGAACACAATGTAAACCAAAGTAGGAGGAGGATGCAGCAGCACTATAATCTGCTTTAGAAGAATAGGTTTTCCTTCCCAGAAAATCCATGCATGGAAAAAAAAGCCAAACATAGCGTCTCTCACGTTTGAATGAAATTCACAAATTGCTGCATCCCTTTTGTCTTTTGCAAAGATTACAAAAAAAAGCCATTACTCATTCGGGCTACCTCATGAAACCTAGTCACAGTGAGAACCATGGCACGGCCAACTGTGGCAAAGTTGCACAGCCCTAACTTAGAAACTATTTTTTGGCTAATTTTTTTTCAACAAAATTGATTTTGCCACAAAATCACCAATTACATGCTTGGCAATCCTCTGTAATAATTAAAATGAAAACAACTGTAGCTTCAACACTCATAACCTCTCTGGTGATGTCCCCCACAGACTTCCCCCTCTTGGACCCAGCCCCTACTCCACTTCCAGATTGAATAATACCCAGCATTATCCAACCCATTTTCTATAAGCCCTGACTGACATGGGCACACCCCCTGGCTGTGGACTCACAGTTGGACTGCATAGAGTACCATTGAGAAGTTACTATGTGAGTGCCGCACTATTCAGAAGGAAGGACCACCCAAGCCGCCTCCTGCTGAACAAAAGGAAAGATCCATAGAGGTTGATTTATTAAAGGCAAATAGACTGTCGACTTTGCAAAGTGCAGTTGCACTCTGCAAGTGCAATTGCTCCAGAGCTTAGTGAATGAGCAGAAGCTCTGCTGACTTCCATCCTCCAATCACATGCAAGTAAAAATGCAGTTTTTTAAATTTCCCTTGCATGTGTTTGGATGTTCTGTGCAAAGTGAAGCTTTGCCTCATTTACTTAGCTCTGGAGCAACTGCACCTGCAGAGTGCACAGTCTATTTGCCTTTAGTAAATCAACCCCATAATGTCACTGGACCAGCCCAAAGACTGCAAGGTAAAAGAAATGCATAGGGAGATTTTTTAGAAAAATCTGTGGGACTGGGTTTTTAGAAACTGAGGAGGAAGGAATGGGTTGTTTCCCATAAAAGTAGAGTTTGGCTTTAACTTTTATTATGCCTTAGGATGCACATAGGGTTGAGAGGACTTCTCTACAGCTTATCCCCAGCCAGCTTTCCCCACTACCAAAGTTTAACCCCCCTTTAATTGTCTGAATACATTTATTTAAAAAACTGCTCTAAAAGCCCCAACCTTACCTGAATCCATGATCATGTGACATGCTGGGTCTCAAGTCTTCTATTTTCTGGACTGCAGGGTAGGAGCGTCCTTGCTCAGCTTCCTACATCACTGTCTGGGTGATTGGGACATTTCCTGCTGGCTACCTATTAGTAGGGTCCTGATGACTCCAGCGACATTACGGCTGTCAGCGCTGGGCTCAGCCCTCTCTTCTCAGAGCAAGCTGCTCAGCTGAGGGTTAATTGCCTGTCTCAGATTTCACTCTGTCTCACCTGATGTACATATCCTGCTCCTTAGCCAGCTCTCCTAGCTATATAAACTGCCTGGATCAGATCTCAGACGCCTTTGTGTGGTCAACATCTCTGGAGAAATCGCTGCTGTGTGTTCCTGTGAAAGATTTTGCCTGTTTGACGTTCCCTTCTGATTCCTGGATTCAAGACCCTACTCGGCTGACTCTCCTCCTGGCTCCTGACCTTGCATTCCACTTGTTTGACCTTGTTGATCTCTGGACTCCTGTTTCACTGGCTTGCTCTGACTATCTGTTCCGGTTACTGAACCCTGGCTATTTTTGACCATGTTTACTCTGTTTATAACATTTTATTTTTTTATTAATAAGGGTGATTTTACTGCACTTCTGTCTTTGTCTGATTCATGGTTCCTGACAATGGCATTATGAAAAAAGTGGATGATCTCCGTTCTTTATTTCTAGAAGAGCTGCTGGCAAAAAGCACAGGATAGCAAACTCAGGCAAGTAAACTACTGCTTTGAAAAATCATTACTGAATGGCAGAGAATTACATTTGTCCAGAAATTGGCCTTAATTCTGTAAATTATTATTTATTTAAGTTTCTAAAGATTTTTCAGCAGTAACCTTTTACTATTAGTTTTCCTAAGTGACTGATAATCCTTTTTCTTTTCAGTTTTTGATGAAATCTCAGATCTCACAAATATGTAAAATGTTAAAGCACACTGCTCCAGTGAGATGCAACACTGCTGTGGTGGAGTTCAGGAAGTGTGATGGGTATTCTTTCATCCACTTTGCTTCCCTTTTGCGACAATCCACATTAAGTTAGGGTTTTCAAATCTATCTGAAACCAAAAAGGATTAATGCTTCCTCTTTTTTTTCTCTTCAAATTCCAAACCTTGTTTAATTATTTATTAAAAGAAAGAAAGAAAGCCTTAAAAAAGAAAAATATTACAGCCGCCTCATCTAAGATTCGGTAAGTTGCAGTATAATTTTTTTTACCTTGACCTTCTTCCTCCGCTTTAGATTCCTGAAATACTTTATGTCAGAAATCGCTAAGTGGTGGACCGCGGTCCGAAAACGGACCACAATGCAATCCTACCCGAACCTCCACTTAGCAGCCTGGGTATCCTCTCTTGGCTTACACCTAGATGCAGCATGCATGTAGAAGATATGACATGTCCAGACAGAGGGTGGGACATGCTTTTCAAGTTAAAAAGGCAGTGATTTATCACCTACCTGTTAACATGAAAAGGATGCACTGCCCTCTGTCCGGACATGCCACGTCTTCTACCTGCTGTGTAAGGTAGGATCGTAAAGGTTGGAGGAGGATTGCAGGGATGGAGGGGGTGCTGTAAAGGGGGACCAGTAGACGTTGAATGGCTTAGAATCTACTCCGCCGACATTATAAAAAGAAAAAATTC
>BLSH010076090.1:2316282-2328278 GCA_018402905.1 Glandirana rugosa | reverse complement strand
CTATCTGTCCTCAGAGCAACAGCACAGACAGCAGTAGTAAAGTAATCTATCTCAGGATGCAGGATCAGGTCTTAAAATGGCTAAAATCTGTCCCTCACGCCGTCAGCTACCTTTCCCTACACTAACCCAAGGAGCATGTGACTGCAGCACTGTGACTCCAGCTTATAAAGAGGCTGGGTCACATGATGCACCGGCCAATCACAGCCATGCCATTAGTAGGCATGGCTGTGATGGCTTCTAAGGGCAAACCAGTGAAACACTTGTTGATTGGCTGCCCTGCAGCTTCTCAACACGTGGAGTAAAATAGCAGAACCCCGGACCGAACCCGAACGATTTTTGAAATGTCCGGGTCCGGGTCCGTGCCACGGACACCCTAAAGTTCGGTACGGACCCGAACGTTACAGTCCGGGTTCGCTCAACACTAGCCCTCTTATGTTAAATGAACAGAACTTCACCAGGCCCATAGAAGAAGAAAGGAAGAGAAAAAAAAAAGGGGAGACAAAGAAAAAGAATAAAAAAAGAAAAAGACCTCTACAATCACACTTAGACAATCTTAGTTATTACTGTACTAAATGACCTTCTGTCTAATCCTAAATCTAGGATCCCTATCTTGTAGGTGCGGGATAACCTGTCAATAACTGTTACCTCCACCAGGCAAGCTTCCTGGGAAAAGAAAAGAGACGGACAGAAGGAGGAATGGAAAAAATCCATTCCGTCCGCCCATTCGCGTCCACCCTGATATTATCATTTAGTTTCTCGATGGAGGTCACCAGGGTTGCAAAACAGTTCCCTATGAACGTCCGGGGCCATTCCACCAACTTTGGAAAGTACCTGGGCCCATTGGGTTTTTCACTTTCCTCTCTCCGTACCACCTGCTTGGGCTAAAATTTTTCTTAATACCCTCTGTTAATACATAGACCTTTTCTTTGATTTCTGGTGAGTCTGGTATCCATCAAGTAGACAGAAACTGAGAAGAAATGGGGATACAAACAAAAATAAAAAGTTGACAGAGATTTTAAACGTTCCACACTATCCAAAACTAAGAGTTGTTTTCAAATTAAGCTTTTATTTAGACTCATGAACATTAACCTTTAGCAACTAATCATCATTCACTCTTTGGACACTACTAACCTGTTCTAGGTTACTGCCCCTTTCTTTGCTAATCATTACCTTGTTTATAATCAAATTGACCACAACTGTCTGTCCTTTGAAACCAGCTTTCCTTTCTTCCTACCAGATAATGTGAAACTGAATCAACATTAAAAAGGAGTTTCAGTCTCCCCCCAAAAAATTAAAAAGTCAGTGGCTACAAATACTGTAGCTGCTGACTTTTAATAGAAGGGCACTTACCTGTCCAGGGATCCAGTGCTGTCCTCACCTAAGCCAATTTTTCAGTGGGCTTCAGGTCCAGGCATCGGCAGCTTGACTAGGAAAAACCAGCTATGAAGCCTTGCAGTTTCACAGCCGGCTTCGCACTGCACTTGTGCAAGCCATGCTGTGCTTTGTGAATGGTCCTGCAGTCTTCTGGGACCTGTGATGTGTCCCTGAAGGTTGCAGACAAAGGGGGGTGGGGGTGAACTTCAGTTTGGATCGCCTAGGTGATCTAGGCAGGAAATGGCAGCCAGTACCTGTCAAAACCAGGTACCAGCTGGCTCCTCATCCCCCCACCCCAGAAAAGTACCCATTGTTGTGGGGGAAGTTCCGCTTTAAAGTGGTAGTAAGATAATTTTTTGGACTTCTACGTACAGGTGAGCCTATATTATCCTTATTAGATAGTAGTGTTGCACAAAAAAATGTCATCGTGAGAGGTCAGAATCTTAACCAGGAACTTTCATCTATTCAGGGCAAAGCAACAGGTTGGCTTCAATGCCCCTCTCAGCAGCAGGGCATATATTTTCTTTACTCCTCTGATGCTTCATTCAGCTGGGAATTAATTAAAACCAATGTATAGAGGAATATATGACTCATTCCTTTTCCTCTCATGGGACAATACTGATGTGGGGAGCAGGTGAACAGACCCATATAGGTTCTAAACTAGATTGGCGCATAGCTTGCACTGGGCTCCTTTCCTCAGTCCTGGCAGTTGAACCTAGTGGAAGCGAGCGAGCGAAAGTACATGTAGCTGGGCAGGGGGCACTAAACAAACCTGTTGCTTGGCCTTGCATATACAAAGTTTGTTTTAAACACTACAGAGCTTCAGAGGCACAGCAGATCAGTAAATTGTGTCTGCAAGGTGTAGCTCTGTGCTTGTCTGTATGATCCCTGGCGAAGGCCAGCTTCTGGTCTGGCATACCAGAGATCATTTTTATCCTTCTCTAATCTCCTTCTGCAAAATGTTTCTACTCCTTAGCCCTCGGATCTTCTCCTGCCTGGCAAGGTTCTTCACAGAGTTGTAAAAGTTGTTCTTCTATATGCAGAAAACCCTCCTTCCTTTTCCCAAGGACGGTGCCTTATAGGACTTTTGTTAGAGGCAACACTCAAACTATGGATGTGAATATTTTTACAAGCATTATGTAAAACATATGACTTGCTGGGAGATTTACATACATATTGAAAGTCCAAACTGCTTTCCAGAAAGCCACAAAATGATATCATTTTTCACATACACTCCTAGAAATCTTTCTTGTGATAAATAAATGCAGGGAGTTATTTGACTTTCAAAGCTTCTCTGAGGCTGCTGTTTATCCCTCCTCCGGATTTACATTCCTCTGCTAGTCTTGCTCCAGAAAACCTAGGTTTGACTCATTTTTGTTAAAATAGAAAGTGTTGCTTGAATTCCCAAATATGAATATTACGGAATACAGGATGAGGAATACAATATTATCAACGTTTCTACCAGATCTGTCTTCTTACTGGGCCTATCCAGACCAGAGACAATGACTATCTATCAAATTCAAAACCTACTATACCCATAGACATAATTCTGGTCCAATGATCATTTTGAAGAAAGAATCATATTTTTTTAGAAATCAGATGCATTAAATAGGTGGTCCAACAAATAAACATTTTCATCAAAACTGTCCTGGTGGAAAAAACAAAATATGATTCAACCAAATTAATCATTTCTTTGTCATGTTGAAGCAAGACTATCTATTTTTTAAGCAAGTACTTTGATGCTGCAGGTTAAAAATAGTGCATTGATGCTCTCTTGCAATTCTACGTTGGCTTTTTTATATTTTATATTTTCTTTGTGCTGTCTTGCAGAATTTATTCCATTTACTTCCTCAGCTTCAGAGGGAGATGATGAAGATGATGCTACGATCGGAGGGAAGTGATGTAATAATACTTTTTCAGGAAGTTATCTTTAGGAACTACCGTACTTTTATTTTTTATTTCTAGGAATGTTATAAGGTAGTTCTATTAATATAGGATTATTATTACATACTAAGAGGGAGGTGTGGAAAGCATCTGAGCTGTGTAGCCAAGCAAGGACTGAGCTGGCCATACACGATTCAATATTTGGCTGATTTCTTCTAAATTGGCCAAAATTCAAGCTGTGGATGGTTCTGTCTGCAGGAATCATTTGAAAGCTCAGAGATGCTGGGAGGAAATTGTCGTCTGAAAAGTGGCTGCATCCAATCAGATACGGTCACTGTTTGAGAATTCAACATCTGGCAATGCAGATTCCTTCATTCATGCTGTTCATTGGGCTAAACAAGAGAAATTTTCGCTATGCCTTCACAGCGGTTCCGAAACTTAATGAAAAAGCCACAAAACACACAGTTTTGCAAATATTCATGTATGCACTGTGTTTATCTTGCAAGGTCAGAGTGTATGGTAAAAAAAAAGAAATTTAAGCAAGTAGATGATCTGTTTGTGTATCATCCTTCCAAAACACCCCATACACCTACCTTTTTTTTAACAGGTAAACGTTTATTTAATAATACACAGATTAAGTACAAAGATCACTGCCAGTATAACACAAATGCAAGTCATCTCAAACAGGCTATAGCCAAAAGTCACATAAAAATATATCAGGTTATAATACAATTGCTCTAGAGAAAAGTCAAATAAAGAAAAGGTATACATGCGTAACATAGTAGTAGGATTGCAAGGTCTACGCAGCATTCTTAGCACAATCAAACACACCTATATTATTCCTCCCATCTGTGGTGGAGCCACCCCCCTAATCCATGCACTCGGCCCTTAATCTACATGCATGGATTTTAACAGGGTTTTTTTTTTTTTGAAGCATGTGATAAGAGCCTGAGACTCTAATTGGCTTCAAAAAAGGGTGGACTTGGAGCGCAGAGCACTGCGCCCTGAGCCCACCCAGATCTGTGACAATAGTAAATTAATATTCCCTATTGTCTTCCTGATTCTCCCCCAGGCCAGTCAGGAAGCGGGTCCTGAGACCCAATGACTCCCAGACAATCGGGTCTCAGGACCCACTTCCTGTTCGGCTGGGAGGAGAAGCAATGGCCTCGGAGCAAGGAGCAGCACCCCTACCCCGGATCCTTGTCATCTGCCACCCAAGGTAAGGAGGCCTCTGTCCATCCGTCTCCTGCAGGGGGAGGGGGGAGTTGATCGATGCCTTTATGTCCATCTCCCGCGGGATGGGGGGTTGGAGGATCATAGTCTTCCCATCTGTCTCCTGCGGGGGGGCGGGGGTGGGGGGATCACAGCCTTTCTGTCCATCTCCCACAGGGGGGCTAGCATTGGTTTGTGGCCCCCAAAATATTGAGCACCAGTCGCCACTGCCCCCCCATCCAGATGTTACATTAGGATAACTGTCCACTAAAGTTTATAAATTAAGTGGGGGGGTAGATTGGAAGGTGGGTAAAACTGGGGGCAGGAAGAAGAGGGGGTAGGGAGAGAGAGGGAGAGAAAAAAGGGGGGCAAGGGAGGGGAGGGAAAAGGAGAGTAAAAGAAAAGAAAGGAAACAATAAGGAGGAGGTTAGATTGAGGGTCAATGTGCCACATGATCTGCCAACGTAAGCCCTCCACAATTACATGCATACATCCTCCTTAGTCCTGCAGTACATCCGGGTGCCAAAGCCCAGAAGCACGTTCCCACGGCACACTGCACTCCAGCCCAAAAAATGGGCCACACACCCAAGACATTTTGAAAGTCCAGTGAACTTTAATGAGCATGTAGAAAGAACATACAGCACACATTGCAGACCTCCTACCTGAGGCCACACTTCTAATGCGTTTCACTCATTACAGGGCTTAATGGTGGAGATAAAGCGATTAAGCCCTATAATGGGTGAAACGCATTATGATGTGGCCTCAGATGGGAGGTCTGCAATGTGTGCTACTGCTACAATTATACTATAAAGTGTAATGTAGCAGTACCCCCATAGGGTATTGTGGTTCATCCGTCACCCTGCTCAGCCAGGCACACAGTTCTCATTCACCCTCAGGCAGAAAACCAGTCCTTGAACTTTGTTTTGTCTATTTATACTGAGGAGATTTAACTTGGAAGGGTGATAGGATATTCATGAGATGCCCAATTGATTGCAGAAAAGGTATATGGGACCAACTATATACACCTCCGGTACATACAACTTCCTCCAGCACTTTACTTTGCTCTTGATCTCACTCTCCAGCTCTGTACTTTGCTCTTGATATCACTCTTCCAGGACCAGCTAGCACTGATATGCAGACCTGACACTGGCTCAGCCAGGCCCAAAGCAGATGTCCTTTGCAGGCAGGGACCGCGGGTCCCTATAGTGCAGCAGAAAGTAGGTAGTCCCAGTGCTAGCTGTCCACGTGGCTACTGAGCCCAGTGTCACATCTACAGGCCCTGCCAGCCCTCTTGGCTGCAGCCACCTCCCTCCACGGCCTGTGCCACCACAGTCCACTCCACTGGCTCTGCACCCATCCCAGACTGCAATCTCCCAGTCCTCTCAGGCGTGCCTCTCCAGTCCTCTTCTGACTGTGTGTCACTAACCAGCCCTCTTGGCTGCGACCTGTTGTTCCTCCCTGGAGACTTGCCTGGCAGTGCTCTCTCCTGCTGTCCTCTCCTTGCTCCCGTGCCTCCTGTCTAAGACACCTCCATGTGTTCTTAGAGGGCCCGGTCCACACCCAAGCCCAGGCCCAAGGTCACCCCCCCCCAGACTGGGGAGCTCCCTCAAAGGCCACGACAGCCTAGCACTCCATCTCCAACTTTCTTCCTGAACAACTCCTGGGCTTTAAGGAGGCCTGCTCCCTGCCAATCCAAGTTGGGGATTGGTCAGGGCTCCTCAGAATACCCCAGACAGCTCCACCTTTCCTCTCCTCCTTCCTTTCCAGAAAACTCTAGAAGATTCTAGAAAGAAGTGGGAGGTCTTTGTGATGCTGCCTGTGAGTCACCCAGCTCTGCCTGAGCCACTCCCAGACCCAGATCAAAAGAAACAGGCCTACACAAACAAACTTTACCTACACAAACAAAACCTAACCATTTCACTTCTAGCACACTAGAGGGTGCTACAGTATCTATGTACAGAATGAAAAATGTGCCCATAATGGCACAAATGTGTTAGTGGACAAGTAGTCAAGGAATTAACAATACTCATGTGTTTTTAGTGCCCACCAATACTCCCTATTCACTTATACAGAAGTAGGTCAAGCTCTTGTGGGGAAGGTTGCTACTGGGGATCAATGTTCTGCACAAAGACTCTTTATTTTGGATGTCAACATCACTCTCACAGAATACTTCACTCTCACTGTGGGTAACTTCATCATGACTTTGAGACTCTAGTAGCACTCACTCTCAAATATAACTTTCCACAAATTTGTTGCAGCGTTGAATTGTAAGACTTGTTAACCTGCTGCACATTATCACTAGCAAGCTGTACACTTGCAGAGCACTTGAAGCACAAGTTCTAGCTGACACTTTTCCAATTTGTAGCAAATGTGCGTGGCAAGTCTCTAGCAAGAGCAAAGTTTCAGTGGTGAGTCTACAGCAAGAGCTCTACAAGTCACAGTGACCCCTGTGGTGGGATGACTATTGCACAACATAACTGAACCAGAACTTGCAGCAGACTTGCAGAATGTTTGCAAAGAAAGTTAATCTGGAGTCACGCAATGCAGACTTGCTGCAATTGTGCAACAAAACTTGTGAAGCATGGCAAGTCAAGCAATGGCTTAGCAAGTCATTTTCAAACTTGCAGCTCAATTGATTTCTATCTAGGCAGTGTTCTCAGCTTGCTGTGCTGAACGGTGTCCTACCACCTGTAGAGCAGGATGAAACTTAGCAAATTCAGCTTCAATTCATAAAGTCTGTGGAATCCAGTGTAGGCTTCTCCTTTGACCACTTGCCGACCGCCCGCCACAGCGTGACGGAGGCAAAGTGGCTCGTTATCGCGAACCACCAGATGGCGGCCGCGATAACTAGTATTGTGAGCGTGCGCTCGCATGCTCACTGTGTTCCGGGGGGGCCAGGGAGCGGGTAGGGCAGACTCGATCTCCGCCAGCTACCCGCGATGGCTCCCCCGCAGTGAGAGAACGGAAGCCCGTGTATGTAAACACGGATCTCCGTTCTGACAGAAGGGGAAGGGCTGTGATCACAGGCTTCCTGTATATGGAAGCCGTGATCACTCCCCTCCCCCTGCCAGCCCAGCCCCCATACAGTTAGAACACACTGAGGGAACACAGTTAACCCTTAGAACGCCCCCTCCAGGTTAACCCCTTCACTGCCAATGGCATTTACACAGTAATCAGTGCATTTTCATAGCATTGATCGCAGTATAAATGCTGATAGTTCCAAAAAAGTGTCAAAATGGTCAGACATGTCCGCCGCAATATCGCAGTACCGCAAAAAATCGCAGATCGCCACCATTACTGGTAAAAAATAAAAAAATTGAAAACCCCAGAAATGAATTCTCATCATTCGTAAACGCGACAACTTTTGCGCAATCCAATCAATAAACGCTGATTGCGATTTTTTTTACCAAAAATATGAGGAAGAATATAAATTGGCCAAACCCGATGAAAAAAAGTTTTTTTATATTTTATTTTGGATTTGTATTTTAGCAAAAAGTAAGAAAAACAGTTTTTTTTTGCAAAATTGTCGCTCCTTTTTTGTTTATAGCGGCGATGACAGATGACACAGAGGTGATCAAATACCACCAAAGGAAAGCTCTATTTGGGAAAAAAAGGACGCAGATTTTGTTTGGGTACAAGGTCGCACGACCGTGCAATTGTCAGTTAAAGCGACACAGTGCCGAATCGCAAAAAGTGCTCAGGTCCTAAAGGGTGAAATCCTTCCGGGGCTAAAGTGGTTAAAGGGCCAAGTAGTCCAGCTAATTCTCTTCTGTCTCACCAAATTCACTGGTATTTGGGAAGCTAGAAAACTATCACTTCTGCATGAATTAGATGACCTACATTTGCATAACATTATATTTCCTGTGTTGGTAAAATCAGACAACACAGCAGTCAAACATTCAGGCTGGATTCACACCATTGCGGTGCGAATTCCAGCCTGTTTTCCTGTGAGAAGGACCGGAGCCATCATTTGGCAGTTCCTGTCCGTTCTCGCAGTGCAGCAGGGAGGTGCAGCGAGCAGGGGAAAATATCCCTGTTCAGTGCGGAACACATCTCTGTGTCAGATGCGTTCCCATTGAACATAATGAGCTGGGAGTTCGCACTGCATTGCACAGAAAACGCACACGTTTTCTGTGCAATGCGGAGTGTGAATGCACCCCACCTATGTGAAAAGGACAAATTGAAAACAATGTGTTTTCAAGTGTCCTGCAAACTGGATGCGGTTTAAGCCACATCCAATTCGCATAGGTGTGAACCCAACCTCACACATTTCACCATTCATTCATATGAAACTCTTCACCCATTTTTTTAAGTTTTTAAATAGTACTTTTGGGTTGTTACATGATTCTTCATAAAGCATTCCTTCTCTAGTGCCCCAATTTGTGAAAACAGCAATGGGTCTATAAAGGGCAGTACTCAAAACCAGGGAACACCCTTTGACCCCATGCACACTATTAGATTTTCTGCAGATTTCTGTCTTCAGATTTACCAAAACCATGTAGTGCAAAGGTCTGCCTGATTGCATACAAATCAAAACTCTTAAGCCTCGACGGTCATACGACCAAAATCGTATGTCGGCTGTTGTGTCTCGCATACTGACGTGCACTAAGGGATCGTACAACCAAGCCTAACGTAGTGACGCGTTACGAGTGTATAAAGAGGAAGTTCAGGTGCATGTGATTTGTGAATTAGGAACGCAGGTTTACACGAACGGACACTTCCGGGCGTTCCTGACTTCTGAGCATGCGTGTTTGTTTGTTTATTGTACAACAAACGTTTTCTAGTCTGCTCATCCAACTTCAGTTGTACTACCGTCGCACATCAGCTGTTCAAATTGCGCATACTAACGGTTGGATAGTCATACAACAAGCTGTTGTACGACCGTTTTCATACGACCGTCGCACCGTGTGTACGAGGCTTTAAGGTTTGACCTCATATTATATGGTTTTGGTAAATCTGAAGACATAAATCTGCATAAAATCTAATAGTGTTTATGGGGTCTAAGTCTGCATTTTCACAAGCTCAGGCTCAGGTCCCTTCAGAAGAGAGTAGCTGCAATGTGGGATTTAGCTAGTGTATAGAAGGTACATGCTGTCAATGACAAACTGAAGGTGTGGGACTGTAGAAATGGGAAATGTTCACGTCTGAGTGAAATCTACCTTTAAATTGCATGTGTAGGTTAGTTTGAGTATTCAAAAGTGGCAAAATTAAATTACAGCTATTTTTCACTATTGCTTCAAATTAACAGAACACATTGATACCTCAGTTTTCTCGTAAAAACAACAGTAACGTCTAATACTTGGCAGCAAGGTACAGCAGCACCACCCACTGTTCATAACAGATACTGTGGAAAGAAAATATAAAATAGCTTCTCCAATTATCGTGTAAAATTAGAATGTAGAATACAGAATTGCAGTTACATTAACCTAGGAGTGTAGGAAAACATTCAAGTAATTTGCCTCCCAAGGGGGGGGGAATTAGCTTTTGCCTGGGTGACAACACACAACCATCAAGCCTTTTCATTCTGGTGACAGTTTTCTATTGGGCAATGGCGGCTGGTACTCAACATTTTGGGGGGGTGGCAAAAAACCTGCCCCTCTCACTGGACAGGAAATCAGGGGTTTAGAGGCCTTTCTATGAGGAGGAAGATGACACAGATCCACGGTAAGGGTTCCTGCTCCTCACTCCAGGAAGGTACTTTTAATAATTAATAAAAATGTATGCACTCACATGAAAAGCACTCCTCCGAGTGCTAGATACACAGCATGTTCAGATGTAAAGGACACCAAAAGCAGTACATCCTCTGCTGACATTCAAGATGGCCACGGGTGACGTCAGACGCTGCTCCTCCATCCCAGAGGATGTACTGCTTTTGGTGTCCTTTACATCTGAACATGCTGTGTATCTAGCACTCGGAGGAGTGCTTTTCATGTGAGTGCATACATTTTTATTAATTATTAAAAGTACCTTTTATACTGAGAGCATTAGATGTGGCTATTTCTTTCTTGCATGGGAGCACATCACCTGTGTGAAGTAAGGAAATAGCTAATCCGATATTGATTGGAGACTGCTGTCCGGAGTTTTTTGAAGTGCATTATGGGCCTTGTGGTCCTAGAGGGGAGGTGAGAGGCAGTATGTCTATTTGTGTGGTGGAAGACTCTCTTTATACATCCGCACTTGTTTGTCATCTTTCCCAGCACGAAGGGGACTTTCTTCTGATGCTTTAGACAATTATTCCTCTAATAGAGTGCACTAGATTTCTATAATTTTTTTTCCCTTACATGCTGAGGACACTTGGTTGGTCTGACTCGTGGAGACATCACCTGGAGATCCATTGTGATTTATAAAAACGCCTGATAGGCTTTATAGCCTGCATCTTTGAGGTGAGCGGCCACCAGTATCAGCAGTTTGGATTTAGGATCATTGTTTTATCTTTGGAGACCAAAAAGACTTTTTATGAACTTTATTATTTAGCATAGCGCTGCACTACTGATTTGCAAATAGAAAATATTAATTTGTCACACAACTGGGTGGGCTCAGGGCGCAGTGCTCTGCACCCTGAGCCCACCCCTTTTTTAAGCCAATTAGAGCCTCAGGCTCTAAACATGTGCTTAAAAAAAAAAAAAACCCATTGAAATCCATGCGTCCGCCACCCTGCATGTAGATTAGGGTCCAGGCGCATGGATTGGGAGGGGGGGTGGCGGCCCCTGCGCCCCTTATGGACGGGTCGTCACTGCTGTTGGGGCAAAGAAATACTAACCTACCTCCAGAGGTGGCTCTAGGCTTTGTGAGGCCTTAGGAAAAACCTAGACATGAGGCCCTACTCACGCCCATAATGGGAAAAATAATTCAAGCGATAAAAAAAAATTAACTTTATAAATTGCATATATTAGGAGCTTTAAAGTGCTGGTGTCAGTGACTCTCTATCTCGGTGCTGGTGTCAGTGTCAAATTAGGAGGTTGCGAGGCCCCTGGGAGTGCGAGGCCTTAGGCGACCGCCTAATTTGGCTAATTAGAGAGCCGCCTCTGCCTACCTCAATGATTGGTGTCTATGGTGATCAGCAGGTGTTATGTAAAGAAACAATTTATTGTAATGTACCTTTCACATACATGCCCCAAAAAAACTGAGATTGTATGGGATGAATTGTAAAACATGAAGTAGTTATTGAGCTCAAGAAGATATTGTTTATACTGGCCTGGAAAGGAAAGATAAAGACCCCCAGACCAGTTCTCCCCAGTGCTAAGTTTGCTAAAGAAGAGATCTTTCATCCAACATAGCAATGCAATTATTTTAAGTGGCAGCCACATTACCATGAAATTGCAAAGTATTTTTACTTAGCTTACAAAATGAGGCATAGCTATATTCAGTCTAAAGACCCACTTACTGGACATGGTTACATATAGTTACATTGTTGGTCAGGTTGGAAAAATACACAACCAATAGAAAAAATTAAATAAATCAAGTAAATAAATAGAAAATGCTCATATTCTTTACCTGCGGTATGTTAGAGTCAAAAAAACCCCGTA
>BLSH010076090.1:2296427-2311006 GCA_018402905.1 Glandirana rugosa | reverse complement strand
TGGCTGTCCCACAGTACGTGGTTCCCAGCCGCCACTACTTTTCCAGGCGAGCCATCCCTTCCCTGCACAAACAAGTCGGGGACAAGATCAAGTGTGCACTGCGCAACGCCATCTGTGGCAAGGTCCACATAACCACTGATACATGGACCAGTAAGCACGGGCAGGGACGCTATATCTCGCTAACTGCACACTGGGCAAATGTAGTGGCCGGTGGGCCTGAGCCGGCTAGCCATTTGGCGCATGTCCTTCCACCACCGAGGATTGCAGGGCATTTCTCTTTGCCTCCTGTTGCCTCCTCCTCCTACTGCGCTTCCTCCTCCTCGACCACCCACTCATCCGCTCAGCATAACACCTTCATCACCAACATCAGCACATCCAGGGGGAAACAACAGCAGGCTGTTTTAAAACTGATATGTTTGGGGGATAAACCCCACACTGCGCAGGAGCTGTGGATGGGCATTGAACAACAAACCAATGAGTGGTTGTTGCCACTGAGCCTCAAGCTCGGCCTGGTGGTGTGCGACAATGGCCGAAATCTTTTAGCGGCTCTGGGCCGAGCCTGTTTGAGGCACATCCCTTGCCTGGCGCATGTGCTGAATTTGGTGGTACAGAATTTTCTAAAAAACCACCCGGATATGTCAGAGCTGCTGCATAAAGTGCGGGCCGTCTGTACGCACTTTCGGCCTTCTCACCCTGCTGCTGCTCGCCTGTCTGCGCTGCAGCGGAACTTCGGCCTTCCCGCTCACCGCCTCATATGCGACGTGCCCACAAGGTGGGACTCCACCTTGCACATGCTGGAGAGACTGTGCGAGCAGCAGCAGGCAATAGTGGAGTTTCAGCTGCAGCACGCACGGGCCAGTCGCTCTGCTGAGCAGCAACACTTCACCACCGAGTGGGCCTCCATGCGAGACCTGTGTAGCGTATTGCGGTGTTTGGAGTACTCCACCAACATGGCCAGTGCCGATGACGCTGTTCTCAGCGTTACTATCCCACTTCTATGTCTCCTTGAAAAAACACTTCGGGCCATGATGGAAGAGGATGTGGCACAGGAGGATGAGGAGGAGGAGGAGGAGGAAGAGGGGTCATTTCCACGGTTATCAGGCCAGTCATTCACAAGTGGCTCGGAGGGTGGGTTCCTGCACCAGCATAGGCCAGGTCCAAAATATTCAAGCCAGGGCACAGTTCTGGAGGAGGAGGAAGATGAGGAGGAGGAGGAATCGCAGCAGGGTGGCACCCAACGCAGCTCGTGGGCATCACTGGAGCGTGGCTGGGGGGATACCTCCCACAGAGGACAGCTTGTCTTTGCCTGTGGGCAGCCTGGCACACATGGCCCACTACATGCTCCAGTGCCTGCGCAACGACAGCCGAGTTGCCCACATTGTAACCTCTTCTGATTACTGGGTGGCCACCCTGCTGGATCCCCATTACAAGGACAACGTGCCGTCCTTAATTCCCCGCGACTACAAGCGCACACTGGTAGAGGCGCTGCTGAGGGCATTCCCAAATGACACCGGGGGCTCAGCGGAAGCACAAGGCGGAGGAGGAGGAAGAGGCCACCAACGCAGCCGTGGCACCGCCAGCACCTCAGAAGGCAGGGTTAGCATGGCCAAAATGTGGCAAAGCTTTGTCAGCAGCCCGCCACAACAAACAGCACCACCAGCCAATAAACAACGTCTTAGCAGGAGGCATCATTTCAGCAACATGGTGCAAGAGTATGTGTGCACACGCCTACATGTACTGACTGATGGGTCTGCCCCATTCAACTTCTGGGTCTCCAAATTGGCCACATGGCCTGAGCTTGCCGTTTATGCCTTGGAGGTGCTGGCCTGCCCTGCAGCCAGTGTATTGTCGGAACGTGTGTTTAGCACGGCAGGGGGCGTTATCACAGACAAGCGCAGCCGTTTGTCCACAGCCAACGTGGACAAGCTAACCTTTATTAAAATGAATCAGGCATGGATCCCACAAGACTTGTCTGTACATTGTGCAGAATAAACATTTAGACCGGACTCACACAGCCATTCATATATTTGTTTTTTTGAATAGGCCTCAATATTTTGGGGGCTACCGCAATTATAAACAAACAAAAAAAAAATACCATGTTGGCTACCTCCTTCTCCTCCTCGACCATCGCCACTTCCACCTACACTGCCATGGTCACGGCCTAGTCAACCTCTAGGCTCCTACTCCACATCCACCCCCCCTTCCCATTTTTTTATTTGATTTTAATTTATTTTCCCTATCCCCATTTTTTTGTAGGGCACTTGCCCTACTCTTACCCCCATTTTACTTCCTTTTGCAGCCCTCTAGCACTTGCCAGGACATTGTTACAGCCATTTTTGTGCCTAAAAGTTCGGGTCCCCATTGACTTCAATGGGGTTCGGTGTCCGAGATAACGTTCGGGCAACGTTCGGTGCCGAACCCGGACTTTTTCCCAAAGTTCGTACGGACCCTCCGAACCCAAAACATCCAGGTGTTTGCTCAACTCTAATGCTGATTACTACTAATGATACTGTTTTCATGTGCAAATTCTTGTATATAGTCCCTTATCATCCTCTCCAATAGTTTACAAACTATTTATGTTAGACTGACTGGCATGTAGTTTCCAGGCAGGTATATACCCTTGCCCTTTTTTAAATATTGCCTTTTTTTATTTTTTAAAAATTTGCCTTTCACCAATCAGTTGGTACCATACCAGTCCTTACTCTGTCCATACAAATTAGTAATAATTGTCTGGCTATTACCTGGCTTCTTTGAGGACTCAGGTGTAAGCCCTTTGGTCCTGTAGATGTATTTGTGTTACATTTTTCAGGTCTATTTCATACACTGGATTCTGTTAGCCACACGGATACATTCTGTGTTGTGTTACTAAGAATACAGTCATGACCATTATACCCCTCCTTTTCCTTTGTAAAAACTGAGGAGAAGAATGCATTTAGTACAGGTGCCTTCTCCTTATTATGTGTAACCAACTTTCCCTGATCATCTCTTATGGGGCCTATATGCTCTGGCCTCGCTTTCTTACTATTAATGTATTTTAAAAATCTGGAGGGATTTTTTTTTACTCTCCTCTGCTATGTGCTTTTTGTAGTCTATTTTAGCTGCCCTGATTGCACTCTTATGGCCCATACACACGGTACGATTATCGGCCAACAACGGTCGTACAACAGCCTGTTGTCTGATAATCCAACTGTTAGTATGCACGTTTCAACAGCCAATTTCCAATTATTGTCCAACAGAAGTTGTCTGAGAAGACTAGAAAACTTTTGTTGGCCTACAAGGCGTTGGCCAATTTTCGACTCGTGTGTACAGAAGTTGCCCGAGCAAAAGTTGAAAGTGCAAACCTGCATCCGTAATTCACATTTCACATTGCCCTGAAGTTCCTCTTTATACGCTCATAAAACGTCACTACATTCGCCTTTGTCGGACGATTACTTGACTACCGGCAGTATGCTAAACCACTTTCAGCCAATTTGGACAAAAGTTGGATGTGCGGTTGTACGACAATCAGCGCGTGTGTACGAGGCTTAACACTTCTTATTGCAATCCTTGTAGTGTTTGAATTCTGACGATGACCCCCTGGCCTTATATTTTTTTATAAAGCTTTTTATGTTAAAGTTTAGCCACCCAGGTGTAACCTTAGCTCTTTTATATTTGTTGATCATTGGAATGCACTGGCTAATATCTTTATTTAATATGTTTCTAAAGCACTCCCATTTTTTCTCAGTGTTCAATGTTTCTAGAATTTGATCCCATTTAATATCTTGTAGTATGGAGCGCAGTTTAGAAAAGTTGGCTCTTGAAGTTTAGTGTTCATGCGCTACCCTCATGACTTCTTTTTCTATGATTTACTTTGAAAGTAATTACACTGCTTTCCAAGTTGTCCTTGGTTTATTGTGATTAGGTGATTAGATCCATGTTATTTGTAATTAGTAGATCTAGTAGAGTATTATTTCTAGTCGGGGCATCCACCAGTTGACACATAAAATTGTCCTGCAAGACATTCAAGATATGGCAAGACTTAAATCAGTAAGCAGTGCCTTCTGGCCAGTCAAAATCTGGATAGTTGAAGTCCCCATTATGATAACACATTGCCCTGCCTCACCACCAGTGGCGGCTGGTGCTCAATATATTGGGGGGAGGTGGCAAACTAACGCTTGGCAAATCTAACCGATTGGCCGGGGAGTCCTAAGACTCTCCGGCCAATCGGGTCTCAGGACCCACTTCCTGATTGGCCGGGAGGAGAATCAAGAAGACAATAGTGAATATTAATTCGCTATTGTCACACTACTGGGTGGACTCAGGGTGCAGTGCTCTGCGCCCCGAGCCCACCCTTTTTTGAGTCCAATTAGAGCCTCATGCTCTAATCACGTACTTCTAAAAAAAAAAAAAAAACATTGGTATCCATGCATCCGGCACCCTGCATGTAGATTAGGGGCCAGGGGCGTGGATTAGTGGGGTGCCCCATATGGACGGGCCGCCACTGCTCACTGCCATTCCCAACATCCTTATTCCATTAGCTATGTCATCTCTTATGTTCCCTTATGTTCCTTGATATACGGGCACACCCCTCCCCCTATTCCACCCTCCCTGTCCTTCCGACACAAAGAGTACCCCTTGGACAATTACTAGCAAGTTGTTCTTGGCGATCCATAGTAGACACTATATATTCCACTTTCCATATCTCAATCCCTCTAGATCTACTTATATGCTTGCTTAGCTGTCTAAATGAGGAGTATTTCCTCCTGTGGACAGACTTATAAATATAAACTATTTTCCAACATATGGACTGTCCACATCAAGTCAACAAGCTATGGGATCCTTGGTTCCGATACAAGAAGTACCCCCTGGACAATTACTAGCAAGTTGTTCTCAGCGATCCATAGTAGACACTATTTATTCCGCTTTCTGCCCAGTCGATATCTGGATAGTTGAAGTCCCCATTATAATAACACATTGCCCTGCCTCACCGCCAGTGGCGACCGGTGCTCAATGTTTTGGGGGGGCAAACTAACACCACACCCCCTCCCCCGCGGGAGACGGATAGGAATGCAACGATCAACACCCCCCACCCTGCGCGCGGGAGACAGATAGGAATACGGCAATCAACCCCCCCACTGGAGACAGATGGGAATGTGGTGATCCAGCCCACCCCCTTTATGTGGCTGTCCACATAAAGTCACCAAGCTATGTGATCCTTGGTTGTCAGTATCTGGTTTAGCACTCAGGAAGGAACACATTAGGCACATTCTGTTTGAGACAGAAATGGCAGAGCTTTATTGTACATTATTATATAACTACATTTATATATCTGTTAAAATAATTTATTTGTATACAGTCAATGCCTGCGGTGGTCCCAGATGGATGTCCAAAAACTGCTACAACATGAAGACCCTGCAATCAGATTTTCTGCTCCTTGCAACTACTTTTGCGACGCGTTCTTTAAAATGTCTTTATAGTATGATTTGCAAAACTCATTATTTTGCTTCTTTTTTTTTCCATAATTTTTATTGTTTTCTGGATAATTTGTACAAACAAGAAGTGATCATACAGAATGCGTCAGATAACGCTATATTGGAAGAATGGTAAACACAGTATGTGCGGTTCATCCGACAATAACAACCTGCACTCTCAACACAATAGCAATTGTCAAGCATGGATAAACTGCTGGTTCATTTCACAGTCCAACATTTTAACCATTCTAGATTCCTTGTCAAAAACCCATTCTAACTGAGTAATTTAGAGTATTTTGAAGTATAATAAGATAAAATATAATAATAAAATAAAAACAAAATTATAAAAAATAAAAATATAAAAATAAAGAATAAAAAACAAAAAATATAAAAATAAGTATAAAAATAAATAAAGGGAAGGAGAAGTATTGACTGAGACTGTTGTACATTGCATATCTGTGTCAACTAAAGATGTCAGTTATGGAATGCTAGCCTTAGGTTTATTTTTAATATGTAAAAACTTAATAAAAAGTATTTGATTAAAAAAAGACCCAAATATGTGCAAGGTAATGAAAAACAGAATTCTATTGATGGTTACACATAATCCGATGGTTTAGGTCAGGGATAGGCAACCTTAAAGAAGTGGAGATCTACCTGAACAACATGGGAGAAGTCAAAGATCACCGGGCACAATGTTGTCCCCTCACCTTTAATTGTCATACTACCGTGTCGCAATTGCGTGCATTGCAGGGCAATCATGGGTTTAAATCAGGTGGTGAGGAGGCAGCATATCACCTCCTCACCATCTGTTATACACACTTGGATTGCTTCTCAGAGGAGCAGCAGTGCCTGCTGCACTTGTGAATGAGCGGTTAGTGGAATTCCACAGCGTCACCCTTAGAGCTCATTCACATATAAAGTTGGGGGTGGTAAAACCCTGTGGTTGAGTATACCTCCCCCAATCCCTACCCCTTTTAGCTGCTCAGACAGCAGCCAAAGGTGTACACCTGCCGCAGCAGGAATTAAGCCCCTGTTGCTTTAGGTGGGTGCTACCGCCTGTCAATCGCAACCCATTCAAGTAAATGGCGCCTCTCTGCCAGCCCCTCGCAACTGCATGCTTCTGCCGGGTCCAAGGGGTTAAAGTGCGTAGTGAGAAAGAAACACAACAATGCCTGCTTTAACCTCTTGTTTGCTGTACTGCACAAGTTTGCAGGGCACGTGCAGAGTGGCCTCATTTGCTTGAATGGGTCATGATTTGCAGGTGCTACACCCACCTATGACAGGGCGTATAACTCCTGCTGCGGCTGTGACATGTGTACATCCCTGGCCACTACAGCTAAAGGGGTGAGGTTGGGGAAAGGGGGGTAATAAAAACACATCTTAAACTGTGGGATTTTACTACCCCCCAAACTGCAAATGTAAATGAACCCTTACTGTTCTGAGCCCCCTATAAGGCTGCTTTCACACTGGTGTGCTGCAGTTTACCTTCAATGTGGGTGCAGCGCAGTGCATCTGCGAATTTCCTGTGTTAGCTGCGCTTTGCTATAGACTTCTATTATATTCTGCAGATGTGGTGCACTTTCTGAAAGCAAAACAAAACTCCTGCATGCAGAAAGTGCACCAAACCCACAGAATATAATTTAAGTCTATGGCTAAGCGCAGCAAACCCACTGGAAAGCTACAGTTACACTGCATTGCACCTGCGGTGTGGGTAAACTGCAGCATGTCAGTGTGAAAGCAGCCTTATACTATTATGCCCAGTGTATTGCTTTACACTGGCCTGAAGATCTCTTCTTTCCTGCTGCTGGCACCACTCTGGGGACCACTAGCAGGGATAAGAGGAGGACTGCAGCTGGTATCACTCCGCATGGCACAGGAGCCAGCACTACAGAAGAGGCATCGCCATATGCAGTTCTTGCTCCCTACTACAGCTCCAGCTTTACAAGTAGTCCCTCTGCATTGCACTCTGTTTGATGCTCTTGAATGGCGGGTCAGCAAGCCCAGACCACGATCCACCAGTCACCTGGCCATGATCTACTGGTAGATCATGATCTACAGGTTTCTGACCCCCGGTTTAGGTCATTGGTTTCCAATCTAATAAGGCCCAAGGACCATGTGTGCATCTCTAAAGCAAGTGGGGCCACATCTAAATAAAACAATTGTTTACCATTTCTAATTGGCCTTGAATTTAGGGAAGCAGATGTGGGTGAGAGGTTTACGTTGTGGGCTGGGAAGGAGGGCAAATGTAGCCCCCTGCCCCCCATAGCGTTCCTTTAGCCTTCCTCCTCCAGGTCCATAGACCCCCTGCAGTTCTTCTCCTTTTCCTTCTTGTGGGTCTTTTGTAAGTCAGTACCAGAGCCATTCAAAGGGATGACAGCCCTTCTGCTGCTGTTTCTTTCTCTGCTTGCTCTGTGGTACCTGGCCATGTTCATTGTTGGAGTGCCATGTATTGCCATGGACACCTCTTTGCTGGAGCCCAGCATCTTCACTGTCAAAAAGCAGGCTGGGCAGGACACAGCTGCAGCGAGGCTCCTCTGTATGAAGTGCCTGACAGTACTCCTTCTTCCCCAGAACACAAACCTGTAAGGAGACTGCTGCTGTAAGGCTATCATTACCTCTAATACACAGTGTTTGAAGAAGCTACAAACAGAGGCAATAGACCTTCTATTATTGGTATCCATCTAGTATCCATCTAGGATGGTTGTCCATCTTGGATGTTTGTCAAAGACAAAGAGGGTTCTCAGCCCTCCTTTCTCAGTGCTCACGTTGCTCAGCTGTCGGTTAATTGCCAGCACTCATCGTTCCACAGTGGCTCACCTGGTGATCATTTCCTGCTCATAAGTCCAGCCTACAGCCAGCCCCTTCTGGCTATTTAAACTGCCTGGTTCATTCCTTTCCGTGCCTTCGCCTTGGTCAAATATATCTGGAGACCCTCTGCTGTGTTCCTCTTGAAGACTTGCCCGGCTGACGTCCCTTCTGGTTCCTGATACTGTCTGCTGCCTCTGACTACGCTGATTTCTGGCTTCCTGATTTACTGGCTTCTTCTAATTACCCGCTCTGGCCAACAAGCTATGTTTTGATTACATTTATTATTTGTACCATTTTTACCACTTTATAAAAATTTGTGATTTGTGCTGCATTTTCTGTCTCCATTTGATTCATGGTTCCTGACATCAAGCTAACCTCGGTTTCGGTTAGGCTGCTTGCAAAAAACAGAAAACACTCCCAAAATCAAGGAAGGGTCTATAAATAAGCTCCTTGCTCTCTGACTCATGATCTGCATTTGATTCCTGTTATTACCCTGGCTTCCTTCTGACCTGGTTTGAATTATGCTGTGGATTTCAGTTCTACCCGTTCCTGACCTTGCCTTTATATCTGACCTTGATTCTGCTCCTGATTTGGTACTTTGTTGCCTGCTCACTGCTGACCTCTGCTTGATCTAGGCTATGCTTCTGATTCTGATCTACATCATCGTCAAATGCCTACTTACCTTGCATGCTAATGTAGCTCCCTGCCTCTCTGCATAGTCCTGTTGCATGCCAGCTAAGATCATCTGTGAGCACTGCCATCCTGAACTTTTGCATAAGCCTTTAATGTTTGGTGATTATCCTGCTGGCTCCTCACCTGATGCTCCTCTGCTCGCCAGTGGCGGCTGGTGAAATTTTAGGATGGGGGGGGCGCCTGACCCCGCCCTTCCTTTTTGACCCCTCCCACTTCTCATAAGCCCCCCCCTTATAGTTTCCACCCCTTGTGTCAGGAGTATACAGCCCAGCATCACCAGATAGGGTATACAGCATCACAGATAGTGGTATATACAGCATCACCAGATAGGAGTATACAGAGTCACCATATAGCAGTATACAGAGCCCCAGATAGCAGTATACAGAATCACCATATATCAGTATACAGGGGTCCCAGATAGCAGTATACAGGGGTCACAGATAGCAGTATACAGGGGTCCCAGATAGGGTATACAGAGCCCCAGGTACCAGTACACAGGGTTCCAGGTAGCAGTATACAGGGCTCCCAGATAGCAGTATACAGGGTCCAAGATAGCAGTATACAGGGGTCCCAGGTAGCAGTATATAGGGTGCCAGGTAGCAGTATACAGGGTGCCATGTAGGGTATACAGGGGTCCCAGATAACAGTATACAGAGCCCCAGGTAGCAGTATATAAGGTGCCAGGTAGCAGTATACAGGGTGTCAGGTAGCAGTATACAGGGGTCCCAGATAGCAGTATACAGGGGTCCCAGATAGCAGTATACACGGGTCCCAGATAGCACTATACAGGGGTCCCAGATAACAGTATACAGGGGTCCCAGATAGGGTATACAGAGCCCCAGGTATCAGTATATAGGGTGCCAGGTAGCAGTATACAGGGGTCTCAGATAGCAGTATACAGGAGTCTCAGATAGCAGTATACAGGGGTCCCAGATAGCAGTATACAGGGGTCCCAGATAGCAGTATACAGGGATCCCAGATAGGGTATACAGAGGTCCCAGATAGGGTATACAGAGCCCCAGGTAGCAGTATATAGGGTGCCAGGTAGCAGTATACAGGGTGCCAGGTAGCAGTATACAGGGTGCCAAGTAGGGTATACAGGGGTCCCAGATAGCAGTATACAGAGCCCCAGGTAGCAGTATATAGGGTGCCAGGTAGCAGTATACAGGGTGCCAGGTAGGGTATACAGGGTGCCAGGTAGAGTAGAGTATATAGGGTGCCAGGTAGAGGTATACATGGTGCCAGGTAGAGTATACAGGGTGCCAGGTAGGGTATACAGGGTGCCAGGTAGAAGTATACAGGGTCCAAGGTAGGGTATACAGGGTGCCAGGTAGGGTATACAGTGTGCCAGGTAGGGTATACAGTGTGCCAGGTAGGGTATACAGGGTGGCAAGTAGGGTGTACAGGGTGCCAGATAGGGTATACAGAGTCCCAGATAGTAGTATACAGTGCCCCAGATAGGGTATACAGTCACCAGCCCCAACAGCCCCCCCCCCCCCCGAGGTATTAGGCAGGCTCAGGCTGGTACTGGCAGTGTTGCAGAGATTGTCATATGGAAAAGCAGGCTGAGAGATGCAGAGAGCATGCTGGCAGTCTGCACGGATGTCCCGGGGAGTGCTGTGCCTGCATGAGTAATAACACAGGCTGCACATCCACCGTAGTCCTGCCCCCGCCAACAGCAGCCAATGACATTTTGACTCTGATGGCTCAGGGGGCAGCCAATCAGCCTATGTGTGTGCGCTTGTTCAGAGAAAGAGTCAAGAAAAGTCAATGTACCGACGCCACCTGCAGGGGGAAAGTTGCACTCGTCATCTCGGTCTCCTATCAAGTACGTGACAATCACTTTTGACTATCTGACCTAGTTTAGGGCTCCTTCTGTTTCCCACAAGGAACCAGGGGCCTCAGCCAGCTCTGTTACAGCAGACCACAGAAGACGGTCAAACATGCCACTAGCTGAAGTTTAAAGCTGAATTCCAGGAATACAGCCACTTTTTAAAGGTGCTTTGCCGGAGAGACAGAATTCAGGATTTAAGAGAAGAGAAGCACACAGAGCAGCTATGCCTGCCCTTCCCCCTGCTACCCATTCACAGAAGCCTTTGTATTTTGTGAATGTGTATACCAAGGCTTCTGTGATTGGACAGGAGGATGGGAGGGAAGGGGCGGATATAGCAGCTGCAGTGGCTCTCCTGTTCAAGATGCAGAGCTCAGTAGGATCAGCGTAGCTCTCCCAAAAATACATCAATAGCTGTCTACTAAGTGTACTCTAAAGCTGTCTGATATAAATAATAGAGCTAAGCCCAGGAGGTGTCATGCACCTCGGTGGACTTAACTCATATTGTGCCTTCATTTTTTCAAAGGATCTGAATTCCTGGAATTCAGCTTTAAGTAAACACAGCTTCACCGTATTAAGCTAAGAGAATATTTAAAGAAGAGTACAAATTGATAAGCCATGACGTGTCTAATTAAACCTGAACAACTGACATTACACTTCATGTAAAGTTAAAATATTGATCCTTTAAAAAAAAAAAAAAAAACATGCTGTACCCCACATTTCTACTTCTGTTGCCAAGCTGTCAGCAGCTCCCCTACTGTGGGACAATGTCTTCACTGGAAGACGAACAAATGTTTAGTGCAGACTCTCACAGGAGAATAGGAAGGCACAGGTTCTGTATTCAACCCCTTCAAAGTGACAGAGCGGGGGATGCAGCTGGGAATGGAGTGACAAAACGAGAGAAAAGAACTGACAGTCCAGGGATTATCGCAGCAACAGGAAACTCTAACAACCCTCGCTTCTTCTGTATGAACGACAAGTTACAGGAACTGTCTAAACTCTGTCTAAGCCAGGAGCAAAACTTTTTATAGGCAGCAATATAGAAGAGCATTATGCATAATTATCAGCACTTAAATGGTAATTCCAGTCAAACATGAAAATTGGACATTTAAACTGGCTCAGGGGAAACAGGTTAGCAGTTAAGTGGCTCTGGTATTTATCCTTTCAGCAGCTGGCTACGTTGCTAACTACTGTAACGACAGGTGTAGATGGACCCTAGAGGATCCCTGAACCCTGATTGTACTGGGCTTTACCATTTCACCAAAGGATCTCAATAGGAAAACCTTATATGCACACAGTGGGAGCACTACTTATGGGGCAGGGGGGGTTCTGCAGCCTGATGTAGGCAACGCTTGGAAAACCTCTTAATGATAGGCTATACCGTCCCTAAGATCTCATTCATGTGTTGCATTAATGCATGATAAAATGCGTTCTACGTTGTGTTACTACAATTCGCTGAAACAAGCAAACCACGGTGCTATTTGTGCAGGGCCATTAAGTTTGAGTGCACTATTACAATAGCAGGCAATGCACCTTCATTGAGGAATGGCACCATGATGGACTATTATATGGTGCCATTCCTCAATGAATGTCTGTTGACTGACGGCCAGGAAATGTGGTCGGAGCTGTCTCACATGTACAGTGCGTGCCAGATTCCTGTTGAGCCCTGAGCGGTCTGAATCTGATGTTTCTGCATTTTGGTGACTACGTGTCCCTTTTTTATACTTCTAAGGTAATTCAGCTATATGAGGATTTTCACCCCCTTATCAGATTAAATATTCCTGACTATTTGGATCATTTGACCACATCTCCTGTCACACCTTTCACCGGGCTTACTGATTGATACTATCTGGGCGGTGCTGGACTTTGCGTCCGGGGCCGGGTCGTCCCTGGGCTTTTCCCCTCCTATGGTGGAGACTTTGGACCGGTGGACGTTTTCTCTCCTGGCCGGCATGGTCTGGAATAGGCCGCAGCAGAAGCAATCTCCTGTTTTTTAATTACAAAAAGTTATTTTATCATCAACATTTGTACAACGGCTGATAACCACAACATCAGTTTTGTTCCTACCACTTCCCCTGACGAAGAGGAACAACGCATAACCTCGAAACGTGTTGAGTAGCAATCCATGTTTACCCTATAGGAGTGTGCTGTGTTTAAGTGGTTTGGTTCTGATAAATATATGATGAACATGATATTATAAATGTATTCCTGTATTCATACCTTTGGGTATGCAAAAAACCCTTCTCTTTTAACTTTTGCTAAATAAAACATGGGGTTTTTTTTTCAATTTTTTTATTTAATCAAAGGCATGAGACAGGTTCCACAGTAACAAAGAATGAAATGCACAAGGTATTCCAACGTGACTCGTGGAGTTATGTGGTACAACATGTAGCATATACAACAAGTACACTATACCATTGAAACCTCCGGTAGTTCCAGGCTAGATGATAGGGATCCTGGCCCACCCTAATTTTCCTTTTATACCAGAAATCAAAAGACTAATAGAATTAGGAGGTTCAGATAAGGAGCAAAAAGAAAAAGAGAACAATAGAAAGAAAGAGCTACGGAGGGGGAAGGGAAACAGATAAGAAGATATAAGGGAGAGTGGAGTGGGGGAAAAAAAGGGAAGGGGATGGGGAGCTGGGGGTGGTATTTGGATGCCATAAGTGGTCTAGGATTGTATGATAGTTGTCTTTATATTCTTATCAGATTACCCACGGCAAGCAAAAAGGATGGAGTGTGTGTTCAACTGGCCATATTACCATCGAACAATGCCTTACCCTACTCTGAGAAGACAAACATATTCCATATAGTCCAAATTTTCAAATACCTTTCGTGTTGGTGTCTAGATGAGAGGACCAGGTCCTCTAGTTTGTTTATCTCTTCCACCTTCCGGAGCCATAGGCCCACCATCGGTGGGTGTGGAGATTTCCACTTGAGGGGGATGCAAATTGTGGCTGCATCGAGTAGGTGGCGGAGTATTGATTTTTTATAAGCTTTTTCCTGGATATCCATGGTGTGGAGGAGAAAGCATGCTGGGTGATCTGGAATGACCCTCTCTGTGAATTTTTGTGTAAGGTTTTGGATTGTCTTCCAAAACTGCTCAAGTCTAGGACAGGACCAGAAGACATGTAGGAGTGTTCCTCGATCCTCTCGGCATCTCCAACAGTGATCAGACGCCGAAGGAAAGACCTGATGTAGTCTAGACAGTGTTTGATACCACCTTGACAAAATTTTAAAGTTAGTTTCCTGAATTTTAGTACAGATAGATGACTTATGTGTAAATCGCGGAATGTTACGGCGTTGAGAGGCGCTGAAGGTACGGTTTAAGTCTCATTTCAGCAGACTGGGGAGTTGGTGATCATCAGGTGGGGTGATTAGTAGGTTATACAGGGAGTGCAGAATTATTAGGCAAGTTGTATTTTTGAGGAATAATTTTATTATTGAACAACAACCATGTTCTCAATGATTCCAAAAACTCATTAATATCAAAGTTATTATTTTAATAAGGAGTTTTTATGTTGAACGGATTATTAAGACGTGAGGGACATATTGGATGATTAGTGGGGTGGACTACTAGTGGTTGAGGGGTCAGACGACTTTACTCTGAATTTGGCATGGAAGTCGCGGAGAGTTGCGGCATTGTAAGGCGCTAAATGTGTATTCAGTAGATAGACATGATTTTAAGTCCTTTGATTGAAATTTTAAAACAGTTCCACCATAGTTTGTGACAGATCTGATGTAGTCCAGAAAGGAAGCCGCAGACTAGTGACAACCTCTACGGCTCTCCTAGCTCC
>BLSH010076090.1:2269439-2291756 GCA_018402905.1 Glandirana rugosa | reverse complement strand
GCTGATGGTGGCTGGGGGGTGGTGGGTGGGTGGTAAATAGATGGTGGGGGGTGTGTTATGTCACCTAGGCAGCGCTGTGGGCATTGCACATCGCCCACAGCGCTGCAGCGTGTCCTCTCTCCCCCCTCTCTCCTCTCACACTGCACCGATCGGTGCGGAGAGGAGAGAGAAGCCGGCGGAAGCGCCGGCTTGTTTACATGTGATCGCGCCGTCATTTGACGGCGCGATCACGTGATGAAAGGCCGCGCACAGCGGCCATTCATCACGATCCGTGATCAGTCGGGTCCCCCGGACCCGACGGTCACGGATGTTCCCGTGTGCGCGCCCCAGGGGGCGCGCGGGAACCGCGATTCTGGGAGGACGTCAATAGACGTCCTCCCAGAATTAAGCAACCGCTCTGTAGACGTCATTTGTCTATAGAGCGGTTGTTAAGCGGTTAAACAGCTGATGCAACAATGTACATTCCTAACTATCTGCCCGCGTCCGCTTTGCTATGAGTGAGGAGCACATGAAAGATTCAACACTGTGATGAAAGAAAAGAAAGCATTCATCTTAGTAGATTTTTAACACTTAAATCAGCATAACGCTCAAAAAGCAAAAAAATTATATATTGCAGTTTATCAAAGTGTTACTAAACCCAGGACCCTGCATTCATTATATCTGCTCACCCACAGTACACAGAACATGGAAATGCAATTAATTTAGTGAATATAAACTGCTAAATAAACAGCTTTTCTCATCAGCAAAATAGTGACAGAGGAGGAGTTTTCATACTGCACTGAACTGTCCTATCAGGATCCAGGACCCCTGACCTTCTGTCTGGACAGTGCCGATTGGCCCTGTGCTGATCACATGCACTCTCCCAAGAAAAAAGAAAAAAACTCCCTAGCAATACACACCAAACTGAGCATGTGCAGCCTGACTCCAAAGGCTCTGTTTTATCCAGACCTGTTCTGAAGTCAGTAGAAGAAGAGGAGGATCTGTGCATACAGGATCAAACTGCCTTTTTACACAATGTGGATTAACCTCTTAGGTTCCACAGTGAGTATAACAAGCATGCTTTACTGCATATACAGACTGATTTTACTGTTGTGAGTTTAGTAATACTTTAATCCTTAGATGTGGTGGCTACAATCATTTTTTTTTTTAGTCTAGGGGGGTGCTATATGTACTAACAGACTTAAGGCCCGTACACATGATCAGAAAATCTGAAGAAAATGTTCGTCCGACGAAGGATCTGCCGATTTTCTGACCGTTAGTATGGTGCTTTTGACAGCCGATTCCTGAATTTTCAGACGACTAATACTGATGTGCAGGTGCAAAAAATGTTTGTCCTTTTTGAACACAACGTGCAATTTTCTTTAATTAGTACAGTTTTTGTCCGAAAAAAATCATAAGAGCAAGATTACGCATGCTCAGAAAGGAAAGAACACATACAAAACCATTCAACACTTCTGACGTTGCATTTTGTCGTACAAGAATCTTCAGATTCGATATGAGTCTAGCATCCAACAAAAAAACGGAAGAAAATTCCTCCAATAAAATGATTGTGTGTACCTTTAGACCCCCATACACACTATTAGATTTTCTGCAGAATGTTGTCTTCAGATTTACCAAAACCATATAATATGAGGTCAAACCTTAAAAGTTTCAATTTGTATGCAATCAGGCAGGCTCTTGCACTACATAGTTTTGGTAAATCTGAAGACTTAAATCTTCAGAAAATCTTATAGTGTGTATGGGTAAAAGTGAACTCCATCTCACAGTTTTTAAGCAGTTATAGCAATAGTTTTTTATTTTCTTTTGGGATGCATTTTTTACATCAATGAATGAACGCTGTGGATTGAAAGCAGCCCTGTCAGTGGTAAAGTGTAACTAGAGGCAAAATACTTACTTTGTAGTTCCAAATAGTCCGATGCTCACGTGATCCCTCTCCAGGAGCTTCTCACTGACTTCTTCCAGGCGCCAGGCTTCAGCCGACACAGGATGACGTCATTCCTGCACATGGGCGCAGCTCAATATACATACCACAGGGGATTGTGAACAGGCAGTGACATTGCATGTATGCCCTGCAATAAGAAAGCCTGCCAGTTTGCAATTTTTTATTTTTCTACTTTTGTTCCACTTTAAATGGTTTGTCTCAACACTCTAATTGCTACTTTTGCTTGCCTACTGGGCACTTATATACCCTTCCTGTCCAGTTCACTTTTCAGCTTTGTTGCAATTTTTTTTTTCTTTTTTAATTTCTTTTTATTGTTTTGTAAAAATTTGGTGCCAACAATATGCCGCACATTGACCATGCAGGGTCTATACAACCAGACTTGCATATAACTAACAATCATCTCTAACTATCACCCCAACAGTATAGCTTTGTTGCAATTTGAATGACAATTGTGCGGTCATGCAACGCTGTACCCAAACAACATTTTTACCATTTTTTCACACAAACAGAGCTTTCTTTTGTTAGTATTTAATCGCCACTGGGGTTTTTATGTATTTTATTTTTTTTGCTAAAGAAACCAAAAAAGGCCGAAAATTTAGGAGAAAGAAAAAACATTTTTCACAGTTTGTCATAAAATTTTGCAAACAGGTAATTTTTCTCCTTCACTGATGTGCGCTGATGAGGCTGCACTGATGGGCACTGATGGGCTGCACTGATGGACACTGATAGGCATTGATGAGGTGGCAATGATGAGGCGGCACTGATGAGGCTGCACTGATGGGCACTGGTGAGGCTGCACTGATGGGCACTGGCGAGGCAGCACTGGTGGGCACTGATAGGTGACACTGATGGGCACTAATAGGTGGAACTGATAGGCACTGGAAGTGCAGCACTGGTAGGCAGCACTGATAGGTGACAGTGATGATGAGGCACTGATTGACAGCACTGAAAGGCACTGGGGTGGCACTGATAGATGGCACTGATGGGCACTGATAGGTGGCACTGATGGGCACTGGTAGACAGCACTGATAGGTGACACTGATGATGAGGCACCGATGGGCACTGATTGTCAGCACTGATGGGCACTACTAGGTGGCACTGGTGGTGGGCACTGATTGGCAGTGCTGATGGGCACTGATAGGTGGCACTGGTGGGCACTGATTAGCAACACTTGCGGGCACTGATAGGTGGCACTGGTGGGCACTAATTAGCAGCAGATCTAGGCACAGAGGCAGGGACCGATGTCCCTGTAACAGAAGCTGGTTTCCAGCTTTATTCCTTTCTCCTCACACTGATTGTGAGGAGAAAAAAAGCTGATAACCGGCTTCTGTTTACTTCCGTGATCGGCTGTCATTGGCTGACAGCTGATCACGTGGTAAAGGGCTCACTGTGATTGGCACTTTACCCTGTTCTGTGATCAGCCAAGTCTGAAGGACTTGGTGATCACAGAGTGCACTAGAAGCCTGCGCTGTAGCCGTCATTCGGCTATAGCGTGGGTGGAATGTGATTAGAAGAAGCTAGAAAATAACAGACTTACTGACCAGATCACCAGATGAAAATAAAGGAAAAAAGAAAAAAACAAATGCAGCCACATCTAACGTTTAAATACCATTTTAACAACTTTTTTTTTTACATGAGCAGTACACGAAATACACGAGGTATATTAATGGTAACCATGGTCTTCATATCTTAGACTTGTCATAGACGACAGGAGGTGAGGTATCAGCTTGCCTTTGGATGACCTCCTGCTAGGACATGCCACACTTTTCTTCCTGACCTGGTCGATGGACACAGGAGATGCACTGGCAGGGAAAGAAGTGTTCTTTTTTTTCTTTGTAGAGAAGGAAATAATTGGTGATAAGATGTGAACAGGCTTTCCAACATGTCAGAAAGTCTTCATCTGCAGAAAGCACTTTGAGTGACCAGAAGTGCTTGTTATGGCTCTTTTGCTAAACCCCTGCAGAGGTCAAATGTGCATCCAGAATATTAAATCCAGTCTCTTAGTACAGGGTGTAAGGGGCTGACATCATGGCTTGCTAGATTGGAAGTTCAGACAATATGAGGGTGTTTTATTGGAATATGCCCATTAATTATTATAGTGACAAAAAGAAGAGAAGGGACGTATGTCTTATATGTTTGTTAGCGTCATATCTATTTACCTAAATAAATATGTATAAAAGCGAACCTGCAGTAAGAGAATGGAGGCTGCCATTTCTGAAAATTCTAGTGTCCTGGTTGTCATGCTGATCCAACAGCTTTAATGTTTTTTAGCCACTTGCCAACCCTCCTATAGCAGTTTTACTGCTACAGGGCAGCTGCGCTGTGCAGGATCACGTATATTCACGTGATCACTTCCGGGTAGAGGGCGCCAGCACGCACTAGTGGCAGCTCGCTCCCGCTGTGTAGAATCATCCGATGAATGCCAGCACCCGCCTGATCGTTCGCTACATAGGCAGGACAGTGATCTGCTTATGTAAATAAGGCAGATCGCCATTGTGTCAGTAAGGAAGACAATGGATCCTGTGTCTCTGCAAAGCAGGGATGCTGATCTATGCCCCTAGTAAAAGCACCTCCCCCACTACAGTAAAACACCAGCTAGGAACACAGTTAACCATTTGATCGCTCCTGATGTTAATTGTGACGAACGCAGGTATCAGATCGCTGCCCTCCTCACCGACCGGCGACCGAGGACCCCCCTGATCCAATACCGCACTTGTCACGAACGTAACAATGCCCCTTTCAGCTGCTTTCAGTACAAAGATTTCCCAGTTTGCGGGACCACCATCTAAGTGTCAGCCGCCTGAGAGCGATTGTTACCGGGCCAATTCAAACAATTAACCCTTTCTCTGCTACCACTTCTGGATGCCGGCCAGAAGACCCTGATGTTAGCAATACCAGTGTTTCAGAATAACCGCCTGTACATACACTGTCACCGCAGACAGATATATTCAGATGCGTTATTTTAAAAACAGTAGCGCTCTTGAAAGGAACAGATTCGTAATAGTTGCATTAAGAGCTTTAGGGACAAAATTAACACTTTTCAAAATAAGGTTTAATAATGAAAAGGTCAAGTTTTAAGTGCAGTAAAATATTTACAGAAAAATAAAAGAAGGTTGCAAGATTGAGACAAATTTACAGCAAAGGGACAGAATGAAAAATACCTGAATTCGAAATGTCCGTGCCTAATCAGTGTTTCTAAGATGATTTCCTTGTTCTCCGATATTGCTTCATTGATGGTAAAATGAGAACTGCCAATTGACCTTGACAGTCCTCTTTCTCTGAATCACCAGGTGTGGGGCCATACCTCCCTGGCCACTCGTATAAGAGGGCGTTTCCTCAGACAATGTCCAGGGCGGACCGTGGAGATACATGCTTCATAATCATGCATGGATCATAACTTGTGATTGGACCGTCCGGAACATATCCCAGTAAGAAATTTCATTTCAGCTTGCATAAAGCTTTCAAACTAATTCTATCCCTCCTTGGGTAACAAGGGGGGAATGTTTATACTTGAATTATCCGGGCCGAAATTCTACATTCAAATATGTATGTTTTATCACTATGGCATAGCGGAAGTTATGACTGTATGAAAGTTTTTCTAACTTCTCATGTTGTTCCAAAGTTATTGAAAGGGTCAGAATTCCTGGAGGGTGATTTACAATGTGGCCTGTCCCACATCAGTTTGTTGTATGTTGTTCAAGATAAGCGAACAGGCTCCTTCCTGGCCAGCCATAAACCATAATCAGAGGCCCCTTTTGAAGTTGATCTGGCCAGAGACAGTTGGGGTGTAAAGGAAAAGCTTGTTCAAACTGCCATGTTGGAAGGAGAGAAACAAAACTTAACCTTTTACATAACTTCCCTTCCAAGATGGAGTCAGTTTCGCTTCGGGCCTGGTATCATTACTTTGCGTGGGTCTCACGCGTGATACCATCACATTAACCATTTCCCAGCCAGTGTCATTAGCACAGTGACAGTGCATATTTTTAGCACTGATCCCTGTAATAATGTCACTGGTCCCCAAAAAGTGTCAGTTAGTGTCCAATTTGTCTGCTGCAATATCGCAGCCCCGCTATAAGATCACATGCCATTACTAGTAAAAAAAAATTTATATTCATAAATATATCCCATAGTTTGTAGACACTATAACTTTTGAGCAAACCAATATACGCTTATTGGGATTTTTTTTACCAAAAATATGTAGCAGAATACATATTGGCCAAAACTGATGAAGAAATTAGATTTTTTACATTTCTTTATTGGATGTGTTTTATAGCAGAAAGTAAAAAATATTGTTTTTTTTGTTTTTTTTAAATTGTCAGTCTTTTTTTGTTTATATATTGCAAAAACGGCAGTGGTGATGAAATACATTAAAAGAAAGCTCTATTTGTGGGGAAAAAAGGACATACATATTATTTGGGTACAGCGTTGCATGACCGCGCAATTGTCAGTTAAAGTAACGCAGTGCTGTATCGCAAAAAATGGCCTGGTCATGAAGGGGGTAAATCTTCCGGAGCTTAAGTGGTTAAATCACTGTACAGGTTTCATTTAGCTACTAGGAATCTGCAGTCTGTGGATTAGCATTCCTAGACATGGTTCCCCGTGGAGTGTTATTCTAAAGCTGGGCATTGACCATTACTATTTTTTTTAGTTCAGCCTGCAAACTGAAAGAAAAGGAAACTAACAAATGCGTTACCACAATGTGGTTTACTGTTAAATCTGTATGATAATTTGTATTGTATTGTATTTTTTGAAAATGTAATAAAATCGAAAGTTAAAATAAAAAAAAAGAAAGGCAAACTAACAGATTCATTTTGATCAGCTGCAGGAGCTGCTGTCAACATGCAATGTCCTGGCTGGGGGGAATCCTCCATCCACTTCGCACTTATTAGCATCTGCAATCGATTGGCTGTAGCCGCTGATCAACAGAGTTTTCCAGCCTGTCTATTCGACAGACTTCTGTTGAACAGGGAGGCCCACACACAGATCAAAATTCAATATGTCTTCAGTTATACCCTAACCAAGCTGAAAATCTACTCCACTCCCATTCTAAGGCTATTCTATCTACCCTGTAAAAGGATACTTACCTATTCTGAAGCCGATCTGGTTGGGTAACATGACCGGCTTCCAGCGCCGGCTTCAGTGAAGAGGAGAGGCAGCAACAACAGTTGCAGAGCCTGGGTGATGATGGCACCCATAGGCTTACTATGGGGGAGCCTTTGTTGGCTGTCTACACTGAAGCCGGCGCTGGAAGCTGGTCATGTTACCCAACCAGATCGGCTTCAGAATAGGTAAGTATACACATCTTTTCTTTTACAGGGTAGATTGAATAGTCTTAGAATGGGATGAGAGTAGATTTAGGTTTAGTTAGGGTTTGACAGGAATGCCACTTTAAGTTCTCCATTTGAAAGCCAGTAATGTGAAGTCATTGGCTGTCAGCTCTAGTGATCGGGAAACAATCAGCCTGGTTCCCGGTTCCTGGTCTTGTGATCATCAACAAATCTCTAATGACAAGTATAGTTTTAAAACTATTTTTTTTTCACATTTTTGTCTATTTGTCAGCCAGTTGGAAAAAGGATTATTATTTTGTTGAACCACCTTTTGCTTTAATTACAGCCTTAACCTGTTGGAATTTGTCTCTACTAACTTTGCACGTCTAGACTTTGCAATATTTTCCTACTCTTCTTTGCAGAACTGCAGTTCAGTTAAATTTGATGGTGACTCTTTGTGAATTGCAGTCTTCAAGCCATTCCACAGATTTTCAATGGAGCTCTGACTAGGCCATGCAATGACATTTACCTTTCCCTCCTTCAACCACTGTGTGGTCATTTTTGCTGTGTACTTTGGGTCATTGTCATGTTGAAAGATAAACCTTCTTCCCATTGAGTAAATATAGCTGGATAAAACAAAAACTGTGTCTGTCTTCATTGCAGGCTGCAAAGGAACAAAATGTGATTATTTTAAAGGGGGTGATTATTTTCTATACCCACTGTAGCTATAGCCTGTAGTGCTCATCAGTGTATTCTGACGGCAGGAAAATCTCTCCGCTGTCAGCATACAAAGCCACATAAGGGAGGATTCCCTCATCTACCTTGAGTGTGTAGATGGGGACATTGGGTCAGTTTTTTCATTCAACCCACTGGTTGACTGAAAAGTTGACTCATCTATGGGCTGGCTAAAGCCAGCCCTATATACAGTATCTCACAAAAGTGAGTACACCCCTCAAATTTTTGTAAATATTTTATTATAACTTTTCATGTGACAACACTGAAGGATTGACACTTTGCTACAATGTAAAGTAGTGAGTGTACAGCTTGTATAACAGTGTAAATTTGCTGTCCACTCAAGATAACTCAACACACAGCCATTAATGTCTAAACCGCTGGCAACAAAAGTGAGTACACCCCTAAGTGAAAATGTGCAAATTGGGCCCAAAGTGTCAATATTTTGTGTGGCCACCATTATTTTCCAGCACTGCCTTAACCCTCCTGGGCATGGAGTTCACCAGAGCTTCACAGGTTGCCACTGGAGTCCTCTTCCACTCCTCCATGACGACATCACAGAGCTGGTGGATGTCAGAGACCTTGCGCTCCTCCACCTTCTGTTTGAGGATGTCCCACAGATGCTCAATAGGGTTTAGGTCTGGAGACATGCTTGGCCAGTCCATCACCTTTACCCTCAGCTTCTTTAGGAAAAATATCCCAAAATGTGTATTCTAATTGGTTTACGTGAACGTTATAGCGTCTACAAACTATGGTATATATTTATGAAATTTACATTTTTTTATATACTAGTAATGACGTCCATCAGCGACTTATAATGGGACTGCAATGTTGTGGCGGACAATCGGACACTAACTGACACTTTTGACACTTTACAGGAACTAGTACCATTAATAAAGTGATCAGTGCTAAAAATATGTACTGTCACTGTACTAATGACACTGGCAGGGAAGGGGTTAAACATCTAGGGTGATCAAACTGCGTGCCTAGCCAGTGTTTTTGTGGCATGCGTGTGCTGTTTTTAGTAGGGGAAAAGATGGATTTTATACTATGCTTTGCAGGAACATAAAATCCACCCCTTTCCCCCACCTTGTTTACATAAGCAGATCTCAGTTCTGTGTGTCTTACCGGTGATCTGCTGTGAATAAACACAGGGTGGTCGGCAAGTGGTTAAATACTTTATGTCACTGAGCCAAAACAGCATGAAGTTAAAGCAGAACTAAAGTCCACAAAAACTCACTTCTCCCGCAGCAGTCCAACATATGCAAGGTTTTTTCTCGGTACCAGCATCTTCTCCCCATCTTCTTCTGGGTGTTGGCTTTCAGCCAATTTGATTGGATAGGATGACACATATGCAGGAGTTTAGTCATCCCGGCACACGGGCACCATGCTAGAAATGTAAGCCAAGCTCCATGTACATTCTGCAGAAGACTGCAAGCCGGCGGGTTTGTTTATTTTATTGAAGAAGAGACTAATTTTGACTTTAAGAACCTTTGTCTTTGCTCTGATTTTTCTAAACAGAGGGATGTGTTACAGAATGAAGAGAGCTCCAGATAGATTTAGGACTTTCTCTGCTTATTTATTTACTGGTACCAGAGACCCTTTTAAAGGGGGATCAGTAAAACCCCAAGAAACAGGTTGTCAATCTTGTTCCTCTTGTGAGGTTTATCGAACTGGACTGTGAACCTAATACAGGGCCTAATACAGGGCCGCCATCAGGGGGGTACAGGCAGTACTGCTGTAAGGGGCCTGAGCGTCTCAAGGGGCCCGGCACCGTGCCCGCTCGGACCCCCCCTAAACTCGATCCCTGTACTCCCTGATGGCAGCCCTGTCCGCAGCTACCATCATTAGCCGGCATCCCTCCTCTGCCACTCCCACCGGCTTCAGGTGATGCATGGGGCTTGGGGGGGATCCAGATGTGTCCCCCCCCACCACTCAGATCACCCCCCCATACCGGCCCCCACTCCCCCCTTCCATCGCCGCTCCAAACAGCATTTCTCCTTCCCTCCTGCAACCTCTGCCTTCATTGAGCTGACAGGCTTGGGATCGTGGCGGGGGAGTGGGGGTAGCAGTGCGGGTGGGGGTGACGTTGGGGCTTGGTAAACATATGTTTACCAAGCCCCCCCCCCCGTAGTACAGAGGGCGCAAGCAGCGATCACTAAAATCGCTGCTATATGTTGTCCCACTGACAGCTGGTTATAGTAAACCACGAGTGTTACTGACTGATGTCTGTCATTTTATCAATGAATGAGAAATTCCTCATTCATTGAAGTAAAGTGCTGCAGAGAAAAGGGACTATCTTCAGTCCCTTTCTCTGTCTCAAAATAAGAGATATGGGTGTCTGTTTAGACCTCTGATAGCTCACCAAAAAAACATGTCAAAAATGTAAAATGTAAAAAAAAAACACAAACATAGTAAGATCCCCCAGGTCCACCCACACTCACCCCTCCAAGGTGATGCCCTCCCCTGTATTCACCCCTCTACGGCTTCCTCAGCTTCTCCTCCCGGCCAACCCGATCCAACCTGATTGGCCAGGAGGAGAAGCTGTCACACAGTATCGAATAATAATTCACAAGTGGGTGGGTTCGAGGCGCAGTGCTCTGCGCCCTGAGCCCAATCTTTTTCAAGCCAATTAGAACCTTAGGTTCTAATCATATGGTTTGAAAAAAATAACAAACTCATACAAACATATGAGTCCGGCACCCTGCAGGGGGGTAGCGTACCAGCGCCCCTAATGGACCGGCCGCTCCTGGTAAGACCCCTTTACATGGAGCGGACTCTGTTAAGCAGATCCACTTGCTCAGCGGGGGATCTGTCTGCTGATCACTGCTAAGCAGGCGGATGAGAGGTCCGTGTCTGCTCCGCTGATGCAGAGCGGACATGGAAACAAACAGCCCACTGTTTTCTATGGGGCGGTCAGATAGAAATGGACCATCTGCCCATTTCCATCCAATACCATCTGATCCGATCTGCTAGATGGATGGGGAATGGAATCCCCATTCATCTGTTTTTAGTGGACTGGACCGGATTGGATATTGTGGAGAGGGATGGATGATGCTGGGCGGAGGTGGGAATATATTGTGGTGAGGGATGGATGATGCTGGGCGGATTTGGGGTTTATATTGCGGAGAGGGATGGATGTTGCTGGGCAGAGGTGGGAATATATTGTGGAGAGGGATAGATGATTCTGGGCAGAGGTGGGGGGATATATTGTGGAGATGGATGGATGATGCTGGGCAGAGGTGGGAATATATTGTGGAGAGGGATGGATGATGCTGGGCGGAGGTGGGGGGATATATTGTGGAGATGGATGGATGATGCTGGGCGGAGGTGGGGGGATATATTGTGGAGAGGGATGGATGATGCTGGGCAGAGGTGGGAATATATTGTGGAAAGGGATGGATGATGCCGGGCAGAGGTTGGGGGATATATTGTGGAGAGGGATGGATGATGCTGGGCGTCAATGGGAATGGTAGTTGTAAGAGTGTTAAAAAAAAGTGGGTGCACCGAAGGACTCATGGGAGTGGGATGACCAGTGGGCGTATTTGGTGGGACAGTGAGTGGGTGGGCTCTGGGGAATGTTGGTGGTCAAAAAACATATACAGTGTAGTGTTATAACCATAAATTAAAACATTTCATGAAATGTAACAAAAGTTAGCTATTTAGGACCTGGGAGCAACCCAGGAATATAAAAAAGTGTCTTGTTAAAGTTCACCATAAATGATTCCAGTGCAAAAAAAATGTGAAGAAATGTGATGGCAGAAATAATTGTTATTCAGTGTTTCATAGTGCTCCACCACAGGTAAGTATATCCACCACCATAAATAGTTAAACACTCTTACCAGAGGTAAGCAGTTAGACAGCGTGTAAAATTAATCCTGGATGATCCTTGTTGTTAACAGTAGTAGGTCAGTATTCTCCATGGACAAACAGCAATCAAAGCGGTCATCAGAATATGTTAGAGACCAAACCGTCAAACCATTCCTCATAGATAAGGAGCCAGCAATGATCCATCCATATAAAATAAAGATCCGCACATAGCATAATACCGTATGGCAAGGAATTTATTTAAAAAAAAAACATTTTCAAGCAGATAAAAAAGCAGTGAGGAATTCCAGACATAAGTTGGCGCAATGGAGAAGGTGTGGGGGCTCACAGTCACCCGACGCGTTTCCTCTTAATAGACTTCCTGAAGCTGTGTAAGGGGCCCCAACATTTCTGATAGCTGCCCTGATCTAATATCTGCTACTCTCTTTATTCTACTACACTTACCACTGTTTTTCTGGGGACCTCCTATATGGACCTATTGAATCTTAGCGATGAGTCTTTAAAAAAATATATTAACATATCAAATTTTCACCAAAACCAGCATTCCACCAACACATCTTCATCTTAACAGAAAGGCATGATTTGCAGATCACAGAGAAAAAAAATACTTTGGTGGAAAACCAGTTAACCATGAGTACAAAAAATGCATTTACTGTAGCTTCCTCAAATTCAGACAGAAGAGAACAAAATAGGGATATCTTTCAGAGACAGGTTAGTATTAGCAAATATATGTCAATTATATTTCTGAAACTGTATGCTGCATATGATGACTTAATTGCTGAAATCATACTTGCTTCATTAATTACAATTTAAAGATTTCACCTAAAAGTAATTTTTCAGATTTGCACTGTTTTTGGCAAACACACTGGCATCTAATATCTCATAGGTACTCCATCAGGAATGAGATTGGAGGAGAAGTGGTTTAACCTTAAAGGCGTTGTAAAGTCAGAAGGTTTTTTATCTTAATGCATTCATGCATTAAGATAAAAAGCATTCTGTATGCAGCAGCCTCCCTCAGCCCCCCTAATACTTACCTGTTGTCCATCTCTGTCCGGCGATGTGCACGAGTGTCTCGGCCATCTGAGGCTTTCCCTCCTGATTGGCTGAGATACAGCAGTGGAGCCATTGGTTCCTGCTGCTGTCAAATTCAGTTAGCTAATCAGGAGAAAGAGGGGGCGGGACCGGGCCAAAGCTCCGTGTCTGAATGGATACACGGAGCTATGATTCGGCTCAGGTGCCTCCATAGCAAGCTGATTGCTGTGGAGGCACTCAACAGGAGGGAGGAGGCAGAAGCACAGAAGAGGGACCCAAGAAAAGGAGGATCGGGGCTAAAATCACTTTAGGCATAGTTGGGCCTTTAGTCTGTGGTCCACATTCTGACACTGATAGAAAGTGTGAGGGATTAGCTCTTGTGGGGATCACCTTCCCTTAGATAAAGGCAGTTCACACATCAGGTTCTTAAAAATCTGGCTTGCAGCCCGGTTTATTGTTAAAAGGTTGCATTCAAAATAAAACAGAAAACAAATCCTTGCCATCCAGGCTCTAACTAAACATTCAGCATTCCTATCTGAACGGTGTAGGGCATCTCCCAGACACCCACAAAACAGATAGTGCAAACCTTTTGTCTTAGTCCAGTAAACTTTCAAAGTGTCAGCTCTCTCAGGCTGAATGGCTTCCAAGTCTCAGGTCAGAGCAACTCTTTGCTCTCGTCCTGGTAATTTATACCACCTGTTAGTGAACACCAGTGGACCACAAAATCCAGCCCGGGATCAGCCCTACCAAAGTGGTTGGCAAAACCCGGGACCGGATTCCACCATAGTTTGTTGTGAACTAACACATGCAAGGTGACACGTATCTTCTATCGATCACCTCGCCACATATCCCCCCTCTGCTCAAGCCCCTGCGGCTGAGCAACTGTCCCAACTAGACAGTGGACACGGGACAGAGCATGTGTGTTATTCTGGAGCTTCCCAGCTCTGTGATTTACTGTGAACTTGAATACCTGCAGAGTAGGTAGAGTTATCACACATCCATTTCAAAGTGGCATGATCAGTAACTAGTTTTAATGGTCTCCTCAGCAGGTAATATTTCAGGGCCTCCAAGGCCCATTTGATAGTCAAGCACTCCTTCTCAACAATGGCATAATTTCTCTCATGTCTGTTCAGCTTTCTACTCAGATAGACAATTGGGTGCTCCTCACCGTCTCTGATTTGGGATAGTACCGCAACTAGTCCCACATTAAGAGGCTTCCATCCGTACGACAAACTCCTTTGCGAAATCCAGGGTCATGAGTACCGGCTGTACACAAAGGGTTTGCTTCAACAAGTGAAACGCCTTCTTAACCATGACCGACCCTCTACCTCTTGTGAGAGCCGTCAGAGGGGCAGGGATGGTAGCAAATGAAACGCCTGTAATCCCCAGGAATGCCCAAACGTACTTTTTATTCAGAAGTTGGGGCCTCTCTTGAACCACCTCAACTTTTGTTGGTCTGCGGCTTAACCAGTCTTTGACCAATAATGTAGTCAAGGTATTTGGCCTCCTCCAAGCCTATGGCACATTTTTTGCGGTTGGCAGTGAGTCCCCCTTTTCCCAAGGGAATCCACTACTGCTTGCACCCAGGGCAAAAGAGATTCCCAATCTGGGCTGTGAATGACAACATTGTCCAAGTAGGCAGCTGCGTATGGGCGATGTGGTCTTAAGGTCTTGTCCATCATTCTCCGGAATGAGGCAGGGGCCCCATATAAACCAAAAGGCATCCGTTTATACTGAAACGACCCTTCGGGAGTAGAGAAGGCAGTCTTCTCTTTTGCCGATTCTGTCAGGGGTATCTGCCAATAGCCTTTAGTCAAGTCTAAAGTCGTTATGCACCTAACACTTCCCAATCTGTCCACAAGCTCGTTGACCCGAGGCATTGGGTACGTATCAAACCTGGATACGCTATTCAACTTTCTGAAATCCTTACAGAACCTGATAATACCATCTGGCTTTAGGACCAACACTGTGGGACTCCTTTATCACGTCCAACTCTAACATGGTTTTCATTGCATTTGCAACGGCCTCCCACCTAGCCTCAGGTATTCTATAAGGTTTTACATTTATGCGGACACCTGGTTCCGTAATTGTGTAATGCTGTATGACTGTGGTCAGTCCTGGTAGGGGAGAGAAAAAAAATCAATTTTTACTTACTCACAAACTCTTTAACATCCTTTTGTTGAGCCATCAACAGTAAAGTCTCTCTGTCCTTTCATGGTTCAAGAGATTAACGTGATATATTTGCTCTGGTTTCCTTTTCCCTGGCTGGTAAACTTTGTAGTTTACTTCCCCTACTCTTTCCCTAATTTCAAAGGGACCCTGCCACTTCGCTAGGAATTTACTTTCAACTGTGGGGCCTAGCACCAGCACTCTGTCACCAGGGTTGAAATTCCGGGTCTTGGCACCCCGATTATAAACCCTTCTCTGGACTTCCGGGTCTTGCTCCATATGTTCTTGTACAAGGGGCAGGACAGCCGCGATTTGATCCTGCATCAATGATATCCAACGTTTCTTTTGCGATATCAAGCAATCCCCTGGGATGTCTACCATACAGGAGTTCAAATGGGGAATAGCCTGTAGACGCCTGAGGTACCCCCCTTATGGCAAACATGAGATATGGCAGCAAAAAAATCCCAATTTCTCCCATCTTTATCTACCACCTTTTTGAACAAACCTTTAAGCGTTTTGTTAAATATCTCCACAAGATCAGTTTGGGGGTGGTAGACAGAGGTACGGAGATGGGAGATTTTATATAACTTACAAAAATCCTTAGTGACTCGGGACATAAACGGAGTGCCCTGATCCATTAACCCATCCTTTGGAATCCCCACACAACTAAATACTTGAACAAGCTCTTTTGCGATAGCCTTAGCTGAGGTATTACGTAAGGGGATGGCTTCCGGATACCGTGTGGTAAATTTCAGTATTACCAGTATGTGCTGGGGGCCCCGAGCAGATTTTACTACTGGTCCCACCAGATGCATGCAAATTCTCTCAAAAGGCACTTCAGTTATTGGTAACGGAACCAGCGGACTGTGAAAATGGGGTGCTGGGGTAGAACACTGACACTCTGGGGATGACTCACAATATTCTTTGACGTCGGTGTTCAATCCGGGCCAAAAGAACCTCTGAGTTAATCTCTCCTTGGTCTTCTCTACACCCAGATGACCACCCATTATGTGTCCATGGGCTAGGTCTAGTATCATCCGGCAATAGGGTTTGGGAACCACCAGCTGCTCTATCTCCTCCCCTTGCTTTACCACCTGGTACAGCAAATTATTTTTAAGAGCCATGTATGGAAAAGACACTCCCGTATTAGGTTCCACAGGTTCCCCATCCATCATTTTAATGTTTTCTCTGGCTCTTGTGAGTTTGACATATCGTAGTTGTTCCGTACAAAAATCCCCTCTCCTGACCTCTAAGTCAGGCATCACATTCTGTCCACTCTCACTGCTAAAGTCAGAGATGTTTTCTTGTTCATTAACTTCTAGCTGTGAGCTGGCTTCCATCTCCTCCTGTTCCCCAGCCATTACGGGAAAAGGTAAAGGGTCTCCTCCTTCCTCAGTCATGCCAACAGTTTCCCTTTCAGTTTGGCAATCAAAAGGGTCTGGTATGAGTTCCCGTCTCTATCCTTCTGGCTCCCTTTGCTTTCCCATAAACTCCAAAAATGGGGAAAATCTCTTCCCGCTAGCGCTTCATGCAGCAGTGAAGGTACCACCCCACTGAATGTGTCACCCTGCCCCACGGGGTGTTAATCTCAACCACCGCAGTTTGCAAGTCCCGTGTGTCCTCGTGAATGCATATAACCCCAGTGGTGCTAGGGTGTAGTTTTGCAGGATTTACACAATTCGTTTTGACCATTGTCACAATACTACCAGAATCGAGTAGGGCAGTTACTGGCTTTCCATCAACAGAAATCACACACATCTGTTTTTCCATGCATCCCTGACAAGAGCAAAAAGAGACATGCATCTTTTTGTATAAGCATTATCACGTTGCATTGATTCATCATTTAGGGAAAATTTTTCAGCAATATGACCTAACGCATGGCAACGATAACTGTCAGGGATACCATATGCAGGTATCCAGCAGGGATGATCAGATCAGTTGGCTGCACTTAAAGGAATCAGGACCAGGTGTAAGGTGAAAATATCAATATATTTATTAGACAAATAGCACACGTCCAACACCAAACACCAGCAAACATAAATGAGCAAGTAAAAGTTGAAAACACACCAAACCCCAAAATAAACACCTAACTATCTGACTAACTAAATACAAGAGAAGAAAACACACAAATACAATAAGCAAACAGGGATACCAGATAAGGGGAACAGGGAGCCAGGTACTGGGAGCAGGAGAGCAAGGAAGCAGGTTCAGGAATCAGGTCTCTGGGTCTGGGTCTGGATTGCAGATCGGGGATCAGAGCAGGTCAGGTTCAGGTATGGACACGGCTTGCAGGGAAAAACACTGAAGCATTGGGACAGGGAGCAAGGCGGGCTTATATAGATCCAGCAGACCCATCAGGTGCAGCTTAATGACCTGTAAGCTCAATCTCCTGGGAGACACCTGCTGGTGGCCACCAGAACTACACCATTTGGTTTTCCAAACACTGCCACCAGCAGGTGACCATATGCAAGGACACAGGTCCTGACAGTTCCCCCTCCTTGAGGAGCGGCCTCCGGACGCTCCATTCTGCTGTTAACTGGAGAGTCCTTGTGGGGGCAGGAACAGTCCAGCAAAGTTTCCCCTCCGTGTCTGTGGACTCTATTACACTTCTCCGACCAGAGTCCTTTAACCTGCTGGGCGGCGTGTCACCCAAGTCAGGTACTGGAACAAACCCACCACCACCACCAGGGTCTGGAGGTCTGAGTCCTGTACCAACAGCTAGCCAGACATTGGGCCTGAAGCCAGTGGGGGCAGGCAACATAGGGACATCAAAATCAGCCTGGGCATCAAGCCGGGGGAAAACAGTGGCAAGCTGGGCATTAGGTAGCCAATCATCCACAGGCACTGGATCAGCAGGCATCGGGTCATCAGGCACTGGATTATCAGACACTGGGTCATCACACTGGGTAGCAGGCATCGGGTCATCAGGCACTGGATTATCAGGCACCGGGTCATCACACTGGGTAGTAGGCATCGGGTCATCAGGCACCGGGTCATCACACTGGGTAGTAGGCATCGGGTCATCAGGCACGGGATCAGCGGGCACCAGGTCGTCACACTGGGTAGTGGGCACCGGGTCGGCGGGCACAGAGTCATCAGGCACTGGATCGATGGGCACAGAGTCATCAGGCACAGAGTCATCACACTGGGTAGTAGGCATCGGGTCAGGCAATGGATCAGCGGGCACAGGGTCGTCACACTGGGCGGCAGGCACAGGGTCGTCACACTGGGCGGCAGGCACAGGGTCGTCACACTGGGCGGCAGGCACAGGGTCAGCTGGCTGGACAGCTGGCACAGGATCAGCAGGCACAGGAACAGCAGGCTGGACAGTTGGCGCAGGATCAGCAGGCCAGACAGCGGGCACAGGAACGGCAGGCACCGGGTCGTCACACTTGGCGGCAGGCACCGGGTCGTCACACTTGGCGGCAGGCACCGGGTCGTCACACTTGGCGGCAGGCCGGACAGCGGGCACAGGGTCAGCGGGTGCAGGAACAGCGGGCACAGGAACAGCAGGCTGGACAGCTGGCACAGGATCAACGGGCACAGGAACAACGGACATAGGATCAGCAGGCTGGACAGCGGGCACAGGAACAGCAGGCACAGGAACAGCAGGCCGGACAGCTGGCACAGGAACGGCAGGCACCGGGTCGTCACACTTGGCGGCAGGCACTGGGTCGTCAGGCCGGACAGCGGGCACAGGAACAACGGACATAGGATCAGCGGGCACAGGATCAATGGGCTGGACAGCGGGCACAGGATCAACGGGCTGGACAGCGGGCACAGGAACAGCGGGCTGGATGGAAGGCATGGCAGCAGGTACCGGAACAGGCTGGGCGGCAGGCATGGCAGTGGGCACTGGGACAGCAGGCTGGGTATCAGGAATAGCCACAAAGAGGGCATCAGGAACAATGAAGTCAAATTGAATAGCCGGCAAAGAGTCCATAGAGCCAGACTGGGTGAAGGACAGAGAACCAGTACAGTTAGGTGAAATAGTGACAGGCAGGTGGGAAACAGAGGGTCCAATTTTCATGGGTTGAACCTAGGTGGCAGGTGTGGAGGCAGACTGGTACAGATCAGTTGTTGTTGAAGCAGACTGAATCAGATTGGCAGGTGTGGAGGCAGGATTGGATAGTGGTAGGATTGTGCAGGTTGGGAAAAACTTCCGTTTCTTTTTGGGCTTAGTCACAGCAATTCTATATGGGGATGCAGGGCTGTAAGTAGTGGGTGCAGCTGATGGAGGAGGAGAAGAGCAGGAGGATGGTAAAAAAGAGGGAGCAGTTGAGGATTTTTGTGGGGTATATTGGGCTGCGACTGTGGTTGCTATGGGCAATGGAGAAAAAGACACCTCAGCAGCCAGGTGTCTGGCCACAGGACTGGGTGGTTGCAGGCTGACAGAGGCCGAGTGCAATATTTTTGCCCATGCTTGTAATAAGGGTTGCACAAAATCTGATTTGCATACTGCCTGTCTGACCAAAGATTGCACAGAGTCAATACACTCCCTTAGCACCTGTTGGGAACATGCTGAGTAATGTTCAAAGAAAAAGGCTGAGTTGTCTTCCAATAACCAAACCAATGAAACCACCTGATTTAAACTGAAAGGTGGGGTGTAATCGTCACCACCACTAGGGACACCAGACAAAGCCAACTCTACACAAATTTGAATGAGTGGCTGAATCTCTTCAAACAAAAATCTGCCTTGATCAACAAAAGAGTGAGCCAAACGGATGCATTCCAACAATTGCTCCCTAGTCTGCTCTTTCAAAATCTGGCAACAATAATCCCTGTCTTCTGTTGCAAGCAGTGAGAATTACAAAATCTCCTCAGCATGCATCTTGCAGCAGTTAGCAATGCTCAGACCTGATTCCCAGGTGCAGCCGATCTGATTGTATGGCTTCAGTGTTATGTCAGGGATACCATATGCAGGTATCCAGCAGGGATGATCAGATCAGTTGGCTGCACTTAAAGGAATCAGGACCAGGTGTAAGGTGAAAATATCAATATATTTATTAGACAAATAGCACACGTCCAACACCAAACACCAGCAAACATAAATGAGCAAGTAAAAGTTGAAAACACACCAAACCCCAAAATAAACACCTAACTATCTGACTAACTAAATACAAGAGAAGAAAACACACAAATACAATAAGCAAACAGGGATACCAGATAAGGGGAACAGGGAGCCAGGTACTGGGAGCAGGAGAGCAAGGAAGCAGGTTCAGGAATCAGGTCTCTGGGTCTGGGTCTGGATTGCAGATCGGGGATCAGAGCAGGTCAGGTTCAGGCATGGACACAGCTTGCAGGGAAAAACACTGAAGCATTGGGACAGGGAGCAAGGCGGGCTTACATAGATCCAGCAGACCCATCAGGTGCAGCTTAATGACCTGTAAGCTCAATCTCCTGGGAGACACCTGCTGGTGGCCACCAGAACTACACCATTTGGTTTTCCAAACACTGCCACCAGCAGGTGACCTAAGCAAGGACACAGGTCCTGACAATAACATTACATGTGTTCTATACTCAGTCCTCTCAATGGTCTCAAAGAACTTCCTAACCTATTTGGCCAGTCTCCAGGCCCAGAGCCCATAGTCTCATTAACTGTAACAACATTCTTGTTATATCTCTCCACACACTTGAACCCTGGAACAGTCTTACTGGATACTCCTGGCAGTTTTTCACCCCTAGAGATAGTGGAGTGGGGTATGGTCTGGTTCAATGAATCCTCAGCAGTAGTATATCTTTCCACCAGGTCCACCAATTGGTTTGTGGTCTTGGGGTCCCCATGGCTGACCCATTTCCTCAAAGTAGGAGGGAGCGCATGCAAATAGCGGTCTATGACCACACGCTCTACAATCTGAGGGCCTGGAAAAGTCTCTGGCTGCAGCCACTTCATAGTGAGGGGGATCAGATCGAACATTTGGGAACGGGATGGTTTGTCCATACGGTAGGAGCATCGATGCACCTGTTAAGCCCGGACTGCCATGGTGACACCCAGGCGTGCGAGTATCTCCACTTTTAGTGTCTCATAATCCTGTGCTTTATCTGGTTCCAGATCAAAATAGGCTTTTTGGGGTTCTCCTGTCAAGAAAGGGGCTAATAGTCCCACTCATTGTTCTTTTTGCCAACCTTCCGGCACAGCGACTCTCTCAAAAGTTGTGAGGTATGCCTCCACATCATCCGCAGGTGTCATCTTCTGCAGGTAATAGCTGGTTTGTACCATTTTTTGTTCCACCGCCAGAGGAGCTGTGGACCCCTTCTTTAACTCCAGCAGGGCCTCCACAAACTGGTGATTCATCTCCTGCTGGGCTGCATTTGCCTGCAACAGGCGTTTTACTACCCCCTCCATTTTGTTCAGGAAGATGACCGCCAAGTCCACCACGTGTGAGGGATTAGCTCTTGTGGGGATCACCTTCCCTGAGAAAAAAGCAGTTCACAAGGCAGGTTCTTAAAAATCTGGCTTGCAGCCAGGTTTATTGTTAAAAGGTTGCAATCAAAAATAAACAAAACAGAAAACAAATCCTTGCCATCCAGGCTCTAACTAAACATTCAGCATTCCTATCTGAGGTGTGCAGAGCTTCTCCCAGACACCCACAAAACAGTGCAAAACCTTTTGTCTTAGTCCAGTAAACTTTCAAAGTGTCAGCTCTCTCAGGATGAATGGCTTCCGAGTCTCAGGTCAGAGCAACTCTTTGTTCTCTTCCTGGTAATTTATATCACCTGTTAGTGAACACCAGTGGACGATAAAATCTGGCCTGGGATCAGCCCTAGCAAAGTGGCTGGCAAAACCCGAACCGGATTCCACCATAGTTCGTCACATGCAAGGTGACATGTATCTTCCATCGATCACCTCACCACAAAAGGCATCAACTATAGTGTTGAGCGAACCCGGACTGTAACGTTCGGGTCCGTACCGAACTTTAGGGTGTCCGTGGCACGGACCCGGACCCGGACATTTCAAAAATCGTTCGGGTTCGGCCTGGCTTGGGCTTGCTAAAAACTTTACAGGCCCAGGCCCAGGCACGGTGCCTGTGGGATTTCAAGCCATGCCTGGGCTTGCAATGTCAGGCCCAAGCGAGTTGTGATATCAACTACGGAAAACACCACTCCACTAGCTACCTTCTATGTACAGTGGAACGTACACTGCTTGATACCACCTTAGGCCAAGCCCAAAACGGTCGGTGAAACGATCCCGACTAGGGTCCGGTCTAAAATAGCAGGTGACCACAAGTGATTGTCCACTATATTTAATGGTCCTTCTCTTGTTTCTCAACGAGACTGGACTCTGAGCCTTCGGTAAGTAGGACTCTCTCGACTGTGAAACTTTCAAATGACCTGATTCTGTTTTCC
>BLSH010076090.1:2243528-2265426 GCA_018402905.1 Glandirana rugosa | reverse complement strand
TTACTTGATTTTAATTTATTTTCCCTATCCCCATTTATTTGTAGGGCACTTGCCCTAGTTTGAAGATGATTTTAGAACAGTTATATGGCTTCTACCGTTCATTAATACTTTTCAGACACAGTTTGAAGATGATCCACATTCACCTCCATTTTTGCTTTTTTTATGTTTTTATTTTTTTAAAAATATTTAAAGTTATTTCCCTGTCCCCATTTTTTTGTAGGGTGCTTGCCCTACCCTTACCCCCATTTTACTTCCTTTTGCAGCCCTCTGGGGCTTTCCAGGACTTTGTTACAGCCATTTTTGTGCCTAAAAGTTCGGGTCCCCATTGATTTCAATGGGGTTCGTTGTCCGTGCGATCGTTCGGGTTCCGTCCGGACCCGGACCCGGACTTTGTCCCGAGGTTCGGACGGACCAGCAGAACCCGAACTTCCAGGTGTTCGCTCAACTCTAATCAACTACATATAACATACTGTAGATATGACTACTATGCAACTTGAATCTTCCCTTTTATCTAATAGAAACACTTTTATTGGACGCTTGTAACTAAACTTTGCGGGTCAGTGTAAGGGTCTGCTGCTTGTTGTCATCCTGCCACTACAGAAAATGATGCTCCATCAATTCTATTGACCACTTGATTTAATTTTCATTCCACACAAAGTTGGTGAGGCAGAAACAACAGATACAAATTAGCTAGTTAACATTTCAAGAGGCTGGAAAAATGAAAGAGCCGGGTCTTGAAGATGGATCAATGGGACCTGCTCCACTGATGGATTCCATTCTAATTAAGAAAACAGGTCATCTGGGAAACTATCTGACTGAGTCACTGTCTAGATCCATAGCTTGATAGTTACTTTGCAATCAGCAGATACAGGTTAAAGTATTACCCTGAGCCTACATATGTGTAATGAACACCTGGCTTGTTAGGAGGAGCGTGGCTCACTAGTTTCTCATCAAGACACAACTCTGAGTATATTTTCAGTTAAAAATGTGATATAAATACGTTACAGTTCACCAACATTCACGTTTTAATTTTAAACTTTAAATTTTAGATGTTAAACAAACCTTTCTTAGCAGTGTTTCCTTTCTTCAATAGGAAAAAACAATGGCGCTGCTGTAGCCAGACCAGAAATACAGCAGGGTTGATGCGAGGGATAAAAGGTGAATAAACAGTTCAAAAGATCAAAATTTAGAGGGAAGAGGCAGGTCCCATATGTAGATCTTGAGCAGTGGCGGCCAGTCCATATGGTGCGCCGCCCCCCCAATCCATGTGCCCCGCCCCTAATTTACATGCAAGGAAGCCTTTTTTATTTCGAAGCACATGATTAGAGCCTGAGGCTCTAATTGGCTTCAAAAAAGGGTGGGCTTGGGGCAGACAATAGTGACAATAGTGAATACTAACCATATCGTCCTTACTAGTCAGTACAGTCAGAACCAGATTCATTTCTTGGATGTCACTATCAGTAGGTCTGGGGACAGACTGACCACTAGTGCATACTTCAAACCTACTGATAGAAATAGCTTTCTGCCCTGGTTCAGTGGACACCACCCTATGTGGTTAAAAAACATTCCAAAGGGACAAATGTCACGCATTAGGAGAAATTGCTCTGATTTGGATAGCTACAAAGAGCAGTCGCAGGTATTGACAGACCGGTTTGAAGAGAAGGGCTATAAACGGGAACATCTGGATGATATTATTCAGGCAGTTGCAGAGGTCCCAAGAGAGTCCTTACTCTCTGATAGTATCAATAACAAGCCCCGTAATAACTCACATGAATATGGCTTCATTACTGGGTACCACGAACAATACCAGCAGGTAGAATCCATATTTAGAAAACATTGGCATGTGTTATTAATGGATAGATTGTTGGGACCAGCTCTACCACAAAGACCCAGATTTATCTATCGTAAGGGCTCCAGCATAGGTGATAGAGTTGTGCGTAAGGTTTTGGATCCACCTACCAAGCCCATGACTTTTTGGGACCAAAAGGGATTTTATTCCTGCCGTAAATGTAGGGCCTGCAGAGAAGTGCAGACCACTATGAGGGGTTTGAAATCTTTTGTCTCTGACGTAAACAGAGTTGAATTTAAGATTAAGGACTTCATCACATGTAACACGACACATGTGGTGTATGCCCTGAAGTGTCCCTGTGGTCTCCTTTATATAGGAAGAACCAAACGCCCCCTATGGGTAAGGATCGCAGAGCACATTACAAACATAAAGTTGGGCTTTAGGGACCACAATGTATCCTTACACTTTTTGCAGGCCCATAACCGTGACCCTATGGGCCTCAAATTTTGGGGGGTGGAACATGTGGTCTCACCCTGGAGGGGCTCTAATCGTGTACGGGATCTGTCTAAACGCGAGACCCGCTGGATTTTTATGACCGATTCGCTCACGCCTAAAGGCCTGAATGTTGAATTAGACATGAATTGCTTTATTAATGATTATTAATTTATCCTTATGACCCCTCAGTAAAATAGGCCTTCGGTCTTCTGGTATATGTAAACTCTTATTTATGCATGGAGCAGTCTCAGTTTTTTGCATATATAGAGTGATTGATTTTCATTTTATACTGACCTTATTTCTATGTTTTAAATGACGTTTTGTATATTTGATGTTTTAGAAACTCAATATGAGAGCACATAAAGTTTATTTGTTAATTTGCATATATGTGACATATGAGAGAAATGACCTGTTGGTTGCGGATGTCCGACTCCAGGCAGCGGTCCCTCGCAAGTGTCTATATACGGCTCATATATGTGTTAGTTATATTCCCTGCAGAGCGAGATAAATAATTGTGCCCTCGTTCTCCGGTGGTTTTATATGTATAAAAGATTGCTATATTTTAAGCTCTGATTTTTATATTTACACTCCAGAATGTTTAGCATTGATTTATAAATTAGTTTTTTTAGCTTATGTATTGTACGTATCCTATGATCAAGGGATCAGTTTTTGACATGAGTCGCTCAACATTAGGTGCGCGTTGCCTGGAGACGGGTGGATGCCACGGTCATGGGGGCGGACTCTGATCCTGGTTTCCGCTATAAAAATTGTTGTGTCGTGCCGCTCGGCCACGCCCTCAGACGAAGTCGGATGTGACGAAACGCGTCAGTGCCGGGCCGAGCGACGCAACAGCGGACGTGAACAGCCGACCTACGAACAGACGCTCTCTGTAATGGAACGGGCAGGTACCGAACTGTCGGGGACGTCATTGTTTGGAGGCGGCAATGAGATTATGCGCGATTGTACCGTCTACCATGTGAGTGTGTTTTTAAAGAGTAAGTGGTGAATTCCAAATAAAGCAGTTTTACGCTATGAAGGTGTCTCCACCCCCTTCTTGTTTCCATACATCCCTTTGAGTAAACGAGGAGTGTCACCAGAGGAACGGACCGTGTCTTACCTGAGCGGGTGTTGGGGTTACTTCAGGATATCTCCTACATAGCGTTTGGAGTTCAATGTTGGTATCTCACCAGTATCTGGTGAGTGCATCCCCATAGGGGGATTTCGATCTACTCTCACGAGGTGACAGTGTGTCGGTGGAGGGGTAGCACATCTGCATTTGAAATTTGATGATACCAGATGAATATTTATTTGGTTGCCTGATAACACATTCGGAGCGCTGCTGCAGGAGTTTTTTTCCTTTGATGATGTTTAGACTGAATGACTTGATTTAAGAGTTTCCAGCAGCTGCCTATTATTCCATTTGGAAGTTTATTGATAAAGGAGACATTGGCACTCAGGCGCTGAGCAGAGACTTTCGTTTTGGGAGATTTTTTCTCGGTTGCATTGTTTATTTACTCTGATATTGAATATAGTGAATTCATATTCGCTATTGTCATCCTGATTCTCCTCCAGGCCAATCAGGAAGCAGCCCCTGAGCCCCGACTGGCTGAGAGGAGAAGCAGGGGCTCCCATTCTTCTTCCTCCCTCGTCATCCAGCGTTCATGACACTTCGACTCGGCTTGGCTCCCCTTGCCTCCAGTCCCACTTCCCACAGGTGTAAGTGCGGGGCTGGTGGGGAACGAACAAACAAGTGAGTGATGTGGGGGGGGGGGTTTGGTGGAGGATCGACCAACCGGGGGGGTTTGTTTGCACCCCCCCAATGGAGCACCAGCCGCCACTGGTCTTAAGTTAACCTAATATATGAAAACAGAAATAGCAGAGGGCGCCTCTATCTGAGTGTAGAATGTTGGAAGCAGCTATTAGGTAATTAATAAATATTGAACTTGCATGTAACGGAGGAAATGTCAGCTTGTCATCTGTGGAGGTCTTGACATCTCTAGCAGAGATCAGCAGGCAAGCGGCTCTTGTTGTGCAGAGCTCAGCCGGGAAGCTGCTGGGTGGTGAGAGAGAAGCGCTGGAGAGTGGAGAAGCCGGTAGCATGGTGTGCATCAGCGACTGGGTTGCTGAGGGTCATAGAGATTGCTGGGGACCATCTGGTCCACAGGCAGCTCTGCATTAAATCGGCAGCACCGGCTAAACCATCAGCTCCCCAATCACACAGGCGAGCCCAAAGAAGCACCAGAGGGCAGTGGGAGCTGCCTGTAAAAGCAATCAAGCGGCTAAAGAGCCACTAGGATGGCTTTTACACTATAAAGAATCGCTGGCTAAAAAAATAAAGATATCTGGATGATGCCTGTAGCTGCAGGCACCATCCAGATATCTCCACTCAAAGTCCAGGATGACATATGATGTCCTACGGGCAGGAAGTAGTTAAGCAGTTATGTTGGTGGGTCAATGTACTCACAGCGAACACGCACCATATACCTGTTCCTGTTAGCCTGCACATATCTATCTAAGGCTCTGTAGGCTGCGAGTCAAATCATGAGAATGTGAAAAATCATCTCCTAGCTTAAAAATTGGTTGTTTTGCAGATTGGCTGGTAAGCGTGCTGAGAAATCACTTGCTTGTTTGTAATTAAACCCAAAACCAAAAATGTAATATATTGCAGCTTACCAATCATTAGATGCTAACACTTTATAAGCAGTTACAGCAAACCTTTTTTTTTTTAGGATAAACGTTTTACATAAATAGATAGAGGCTGATCAATGTAAGCACCCCTACTAGTGGTACAAGGTTTGCCTAATCCCTGTAACTGCAAGAGAGCTTGTTCTTTTGAAAAACAACAGATTTACTGGCCAGATCATCAGAAAATGAACGCAGCAATCAAATCTAAGAATTGGTAAACTGCAATATTAAAAAAATGCTTGCTTTTTTGACTTCCTGAAGATCCCCCCCCCCCTTCATGACCAGGCCATTTCTTGTGATACTACACTGCATTACTTCAACTGACAATTGCACAGTTGTGCCACACTGTACCAAAATAAAATTTGTGTCACTTTTTTCCCCCAAATAGAGCTTTCTTTGGGTGGTATTTGATCCCCACTGCATTCTTTTTGAGCTATAAACAACAACAAAAATTACAATTTGAAAAAAAATAAAAAAATTTTTACTTTCTGCAATAAAACATACCCAATAAAAAAAATCAAATCAAATCAAAATGTCTTCATCAATTTAGGCCAACATGTATTCTGCTACATGTTTTTTGTAAAAAAAATCCCAATAAGCGTATATTAATTGGTTTACGCAAACATTATAACGTCTACAAACTATGGGATATATTGATGGATTATATACTAGTAATGGCAGCGATAGGCGACCTATAGCGGGACTACGATATTGCAGCAGACTATCAGACACTAACTTACACTTTTGACACTTTGTGGGGACCAGTGACACTAATACAGTGATCAGTGCTAAAAATATGTACTGTCACTGTACTAATAACACTGACTGGGAAGGCGATCAGAGGGTTTAACCGTGTGCCTAGCCAGTGTTTTTGTGTACACGTGGTGCTACTTTCACTAGGGGAAGAGGCCGATCCTAGTGTCTGTTTTGCAGGAACACAGGATCGTCCCTTCCCCCCATCAGATCTGAGATATGCCTTGTTTATATAGGCATATCTCAGTTCTCTGTGTTTTACCTATAATGGGTGCTGGAGGACATTGAGGACCCGCAAATCAACTTGTACCCGGGGCGGCGTACTCACGCCCCCTGTAGATGGAAATGCAGAATCATGTATATATACGTGATTCTGCCCACAGCTGCCACCCTGCAGCAGTAAAAGTACTCTAGGGCGGTCAGCAAGTGGTTAATACTGCCATCAGCACAAGCCTGAAGCCTGTTAACACAGGCCCTTTGTCAGCTCTCAATCAATCTTTCAAGCCCTCAAATAGGAAACGCTAAAGCTTGATACACATTATGCTATTTTTGTTCAATTTCCTTTAGATTTACCTTCAACTATGTAGTATAAGGGCCTGCCTGATGACATACAAATTGAAAGTTTTTAGTTTTGACCTCATATTATATGGTTTTGATAAATCTAAAGGAAAGTTGTAAAAGAAAATTGTATAAAAGTTGTATAGTGTGTAGCCAGCTTAAGATAGCACCATCCTCTGCAGATAGGAGGGTTTTGTTCCACCTTAAATGAGGCCTTTCAAGAGAGAAAATGCTAATTGCATGGCTGTCACGCTAAAACTCTCATTTCAATAACTTGAGTGAGTCTGAGACTGAAACGCCAAACCGAAAGTTGATTGTACAGATATAAATCTATTCTAAAAGAAGTTAGAAAGACAAATCACAAATCCAACCAATTTCAGGGACCAGAAAATCCCTTCACCAGGGCTTGGATTGAGAAAAAGTATATACAGGACTGGATACAGACAATGCGATTTTTAAACCATACAAGTTTTGAAGGAAAAGTCTTTTTAGCTTATTTAGGGATAAATAAATATCTGGACGATTAACTTTTGGTGTGGCAATTCAATCCCAGACTAAGTTTTGTTGATGATTTTTTTTTTATCCCTCTTTTTTTTGATTTATTGATTTTTTTATATTATTTGATTTTATATATATATATATATATACATACACACAGTGTCTCACAAAAGTGAGTACACCCCTAACATTTTTGTAAATATTTTATTATATCTTTTCATGAAGAAAAGAATAAGGCCTGGAGATGAAGTGCAGCATAGACATTAGGGCTTACATGACTGGGGAGCAGTGCAGGCAGATAAAAGGGTTCAGTGTGCAGTGGACAGTGAGCTACTCTCCTACCCTGGGTTTATGGCATTGGTGATGGTATGGTGGCAGGCTGGAGCTGGGTGGCACGAAATAAGGGGTTGGGGGGTGGGCTCTCACAGCAGTCAGTGAGGAGAAAGTGCTCTGTCAGGAAGAAATTTTTCCCTCCTTCCCTCCCTTATAAATGAGGTGTTCATCTTGAGTTTATATGGTTCATTGGGTTTCGGTTTTCATCTGGACCAGATGGCAGTGGTAAGAAAGTTTATGGGGGTTTTTTGCGGGATTGTTGGTATGGTAAAAGATGGCGTAGCAGTAGGGCAGGGGTCTCAGGCTGGATTCACACCATTGCGGTGCGAATTTCCGCCTGTCTGCTGCTGAGAAGGGGCGGAGTCGCCATTTGGCGGCTCATGTCCGTTCTCGCAGCGCATCGGCTGCTCGGGGAGGGAGGGGGGAGGGAGGGGGGGTGCAGCGAGGAGGGGAAAAATCCCTGCAAAATCGCTGTTCAATGCGGAGCACATCTCCGTGTTAGATGCGCTCCCATTGAACTCAACAGGCCGGGAATTCGCACCGCATTGCACAAAAAACGTGTGCGTTTTTTGTGCAATGCGGAGTGCGAATGCACCGCACATATGTGAACCGGACACATTGAAAACAATGTGTTTTTAAGTGTCCTGCGAATTGGATGCAGTTTAAGCCACATCCAATTCGCATAGGTGTGAACCCAGCCTCAGGGTCTTGGAAGGCAGTGGCTGTAAAAATTTTGGAGAACGAGGGGTGGGACCCATCTCAGGTATGGGTGTTCCCATCCTCGAAAATGGAGCCAGTAATGATTTGAAGGATTTTGGGGCTGTATCACGGGTGTATATAATAGTGGTGTTCTCGAGTTGGTGTATTTGTGGCTGAGGGCCTGGTAAACTATTATGGTGGTGATACAGCCAGTAGGTGGAGTAGAAGTTGCCTTCCAGGATCCTAGACGGCATTAAAAAAGTTGATTGCTGTAACGAATTAGCGTTGCTTGGTTTTGAAAAAGATGTAAATAAAAGGATATTTAATGTTTGAAATTTTGTATTAATTGGTTAATAAAATGTCTGCTATGGCCTTTGAAACCCAAAAAGGGGTATGTGTGGTGTCTTTTATTAAGAAAAAAGGGGGAATTGGTGGGGGTGGTAAAAGGTAAAGAAGCCTGGGTATCTGCATACATCAGTCATGACACTTTGCTACAATGTAAAGTAGTGAGTGTACAGCTTGTATAACAGTGTAAATTTGCTGTCCCCTCAAAATAACTCAACACACAGCCATTAATGTCTAAACCGCTGGCAACAAAAGTGAGTACACCCCTAAGTGAAAATGTCCAAATTGGGCCCAATTAGCCATTTTCCCTCACCGGTGGCATGTGACTCGTTAGTGTTACAAGGCCTCAGGTGTGAATGGGGAGCAGGTGTGATAAATTTGGTGTTATCACTTTTACTCCCTCATACTGGTAACTGGAAGTTCAACATGGTACCGCATGGCAAAGAACTCTCTTAGGATCTGAAAAAAAGAATTGTTGCTCTACATAAAGATGGCCTAGGCTATAAGAAGATTGCCAAGACCCTGAAACTGAGCTGCAGCATGGTAGCCAATACCATACAGTGGTTTAATAGGACAGGTTCCACTCAGAACAGGCCTTGCCATGGTCAACCAGAGAAGTTGAGTGCACACGCTCAGCGTCACATCCAGAGGTTGTCTTTGGGAAATAGACATATGAGTGCTGCCAGCATTGCTGCAGAGGTTGAAAGGGTGGGGGGATCAGCCTGTCAGTGCTCAGACCATACGCCGCGCACTGCATCAAATTGGTCTGCATGGCTGTCATCCAAGAAGGAAGCCTCTTCTAAAGATGATACACAAGAAAGCCCACAAACAGTTTGCTGAAGACAAGCAGACTAAGGACATGGATTACTGGAACCATGTCCTGTGGTCTGATGAGACCAAGATAAACTTACTTAGTTCAGATGGTGTCAAGCGTGTGTTGCGGCAACCAGGTGAAGAGTACAAAGACAAGTGTGTCTTGCTTACAGTCAAGCATGGTGGTGGGAGCGTCATGGTCTGGGGCTGCATGAGTGCTACCGGCAATGGGGAGCTACAGTTCATTGAGGGAACCATGAATGCCAACATGTACTGTGACATACTGAAGCAGAGCATGATCCCCTCCCTTCGGAGACTGGGCCACAGGGCAGTATTCCAACATGATAACGACCCCAAACACACCTCCAAGACAACCACTGCCTTGCTAAAGAAGCTGAGGTTAAAGGTGATGGACTGGCCAAGCATGTCTCCAGACCTAAACCCTATTGAGCATCTGTGGGGCATCGTCAAACGAGAGGTGGAGGAGCGCAAGGTTTCTAACATCCACCAGCTCCGCGACGTCGTCATGGAGGAGTGGAAGAGGCTTCCAGTGGCAACCTGTGAAGCTCTGGTGAGCTCCGTGCCCAAGAGGGTTAAGGCAGTGCTGGAAAATAATGGTGACCACACAAAATATTGAAACTTTGGGCCCGATTTGGACAAATTGGACATTTTCACTTAGGGGTGTACTCCCTTTTGTTGCCAGCAGGTTAGACATTAATGGCTGTGTGCCGAGTTATTTTGAGGGGTCAGTAGATTTACACTGTTATACAAGCTGCACACTCACTACTTTACATTGTAGCAAAGCGCCATTTCTTCAGTGTTGTCACATGAAAAGATATAATAAAATATTTACAAAAATGTGAGGGTGTACTCACTCTTGTGAGATACTATAAATATATATATATCTATATGTAGCGCTGCCCTCTTGAGGGTTGCTTAAGAAATCAAATCCCCCTTGGTCTCCAACACTCTGAGAGTCCTCCACCACCCCTGACACTCTGGGTTTGCTCATATTGCAACGTTATTGTTAGTTCACACTGATATATTAGTTGAGACCACACCAACTTCTAAGGTCAAGATATTTACTTGTTTGCAAAAGATAAACTTTAAAGCAGAAACTCACTTATTCAAATGCACTAATAACAGATAAAGTCACAATGAAGGATCATAAAATATAGTCTTAAACTGAAATACTGTGTTAGATAATGGGAACTGATGAATAGAAATATTCACTTTCCCCTTTTCTTTATCAACTCTATCCAATGTACATTTCCAATCTTCATATTGAGCTTAATCAAATATCCTGCATCAGAGAAGATACAGAATGTAAGGATATTTACGTGGTGAATAAATATACGTTGATGAATTTTCTATATTCAAATATAATTATATATGTAGTAATGACTTCTAGGTATATTGATACCATTCAATAGGATGTATACAATCTTAATACAACTCTATAGCAGTTTAGTTATATTCTCAAGCATAAACCAACAACAAGGCAGCATTTCTCACATAACCATTACATTTAACAACCTCGGCACTAGGAGAAAACTTCATAGCATTCATAGGCAATAATGTCTCTATGTTAAAGGAGCACTTTTGAACTCCTGGCTATATATATATATATATATATTGAGCTTGTTCTAGTCCAGAGATATATACAGTACGCTAATGTCCTTTTATATAGAAATTCATATATGGTTTAAAGTTCTTTTACATATTTTTACTTTTTTATTTAGTTATATTTTATTAAAGTATAATGTTTGTTTAGTACTGTTAATTTACTGTATTTATTATATATGCTGAAAGTGGCTGTATTAGCCCACAGACATTTGAGCTCATAGTATTGACAAGTTTGTGTTGCGGTACATAGATTAAGATAGCCGTCAGTCACATAATGTCAGGTTGTTAGGCTATTGCACCCTATTTAAACCGGATGGTGTAGCAAGATGGTGTCTCTTCCCATGACGTTTTAGTGACAAAACGCGTAAGACGGGGCCAGTTGCGTCATCACATCCGGTTTTCAGTCCGTGGAGCGCATCGCGACCCGGACATCCTGTGGGTTTTTTTTGCATGCAACGCCTGTAAACATTTGGAATCTTGTGAATTTTACTCTAAAGCTTGCACAATAAATAAGAGGTTATAAAGTATCACTCTATGGGCATTGTCATTATCTTTGCATGAACGCTTTGGGACAGAGAGGAGTTCAAGGAGGTAATCGTTAGGACCCTGCTTGCAGTCATCTGTTAATGTGGAGGCTTTTTACACTTTGATGGGTACTGTCATCTGGTGAGTGCATCATGCGAGGGGAGCACAAGTGTGACATGTGTGTTGTGACGCGAAGATACTGCCTGCATGCATTTCACGAAAGCACCAATTTACTGCAATGAACTTTTGATATGACTTATGGATATTTCAACTGTACACGTGAACTTTATATCATATGGTTACACTAATATCACCATTTTCAGTTGTTGATTATATTGCACTATAGCACTTTGTTTATGATTAGGTACATACAGTAAGCAATTTGCACTCAGCACTTTAGCAAAAAGTTTTGTTTGTATGGTTTTCATTTATTATTATTTTTCTATTTTTTTTATATTTGTATATTTTTCATAGCCATGGATTTCAATTAACATAGTTATCATTGCTTTGATTGTATTGCATATTGGCACTTTGATTAAGGGAGTATATACTCGAGTATAAGCCAACCCGAATGTAAGCCGAGGCACCTAATTTTACCACAAAAAACTGGGAAAAGTTATTGACTCGAGTATAAGCCTAGGGTGGCAAATGCAGCAGCCAGAACACAGGGACAGGGAGCCATTACACAGGTATTGTAGCCAGAACACAGGTATTGTAGCCATTACACAGGGACTCAGCCATTACACAGGGATTGTAGCCAGAACAGAGGTATTGTAGCCATTACCACCTGCCCACCACCTGCCCTGGATGGTACTGGCAGGTGCCACTGATTGGTACTGGATGGTACTGGCTGGCACTGGCAGAAGAGATGAGTACGGTAGATTTACAATGCACAGAGCGAGCTGCTTCTAAGAGCCGCTCTGTGCATGAAACTGTGAGCTAATTACACTGGAATGCAGACAATACAGAGAGAGAGCTGTCAGATCTTCACTGAGATCGGAGGTGGGTGGGAATGAACAGCTCCCACCTCCCGACATCAAGTTGAAAATCTGACAGCTCTCTCTGCATTCTCTGCATTCCAATGTAATTAGGTCACAGTTTCATGCACAGAGCGGCTCTTAGAAGCAGCGGGCTCTGTGCAGTGTGAATCTACTCATCTTTTCAGACCACCCACAGAGGCTGCGGGACACTGACTTGAGTATAAGCCAAGGGGGGCCTTTTTCAGCACAAAAAATGTGCTGAAAAACTCGGCTTATACTCGAGTATATACGGTAGTTACATACGCAATTTGCACTTAACGCTTTGACATTCAGCTTTTCATTGTTCCTGCATTCATGGTTCTCAAAACATGTAAAACGGAAAATTTAATTCAAATACTTACCGTAATTTTCCTTTCCTGACAAGCTCCATGGCAGCACAGCTGGGTATAGGCTCCACCCTTCCATGCTTCCAGAACTTAACTCATATAAATTTGAGCCCACATACAGCCTCAGCATTCTGTAACTAGTCCTACCAAGCTGGATGGGATCTGTGCTGCCATGGAGCTTGTCAGGAAAGGAAAATTACGAATGTGAATTGTATTTGAATTCAATTTTCAGTTTTCCTGATGGCTCCATGTCAGCACACTCCTCAATTCTGGTTAAAAACAGAAGCCAAACTCAATTGTCATTAAAGCTTCTTCTATACAGTAATGAGCCATGAGCGTATATATTTTGGTGCCCACGTAGTTGCCTTGCAGATAGTAGCAGCAGGCCGAGTGTTTGAGACTCTCAAAGTCGAGACCCTTTTAGTGAAGAGTGCTGTGATTCTCCTGGCATGGCCAACCCTTTCAACTTGTAGGTCAAGGAGATGAGCTTCAACAACCAAGAGGCAATAATCTTGTTGGAAGCCGTGAAATCGTTATGTGTGCCACCTGGAATGACAAACAGATGCTTTGACTTCCTGATAGCAGAAGTCGCCTTGATTAAACATTGTAAAGCTTGACCTTCATCCGATGGGTTAATTTCTTGAGTACTCCCCAAAAGGAATGTGGGAAGGACAACTTCTTGTGTGATATGGTCTCTAAAGGTCAGTTCAGCACAAATTTGAGCATTGGCCTGAGTACTACCCTGTCTGGGAAATACGCGAGTATGGGTTCTTTAAACCCAAAGATCCCCAATGCTGACTCCTTTCTGGCTGATGTAATTGCCACCAGTAAAGCCGTTTTCAGTGAGAGGTACCACAGGGTGATTGACAAAATTGCAAAAAGAGTATAATTAATTGTTGGATGCCCACTGTATGCCAGTGAAGGCAGAAATAAGCAAAATGTGTGCCTATAGCGTACTTACGCTTAGACCTAAATCAAGCCCCGTCTGCAGAAATTTCGGGAAAAAGACTTCTGAAGAGTCCAGTGTAAAATCTTGATCAGCAGTAATCCTGCAAATTTATGCCAAATTCTACTATAAGCACTGTTAGTGCTGTTCATAGGAGTATTCACAACCCTTACAGAGCATTCGAGATCCATTAGCTTCTCCCTCTCAAGACACAAGCCATCAGCCTGAGCCTATCGTATGCTAGACTAATGAGACTTTAGAGAAGATTTGACCTTACAGGCAGAGGGAGTCAATCGTTGACACTCATTAGGATAAGCAGAGAGTATCAAGGCCCCTTTGGCCAATCTGGAAAAAAGAAGAAAATAGCAAGCTCTGTTAGTTCTCAAAAGATTCGTAGTAGTCTGGACCATCCATTGTCATCCAGACTTGTCCTGAAGATTCTTCTGACCAGGCACATAGGCCACAGATAGCTGCAGAAGATTGACTTGAGCAGAGCCTAGAAACAGAGAAACCTCCTTCAGGAGGGAGAGACTGAGCCTTGTTTCCGGATGTAGGCCACAGTTGTTGCACTGTCTGTCTAACTTCACCAGGACAGGCTTACCCTGGATGAGGTGACTGAAGGCTAGGACCCTAAAATGCTGCTCTCAACTTCAGGATGTTTGACACCATCTTGGACCCTTCAAAAAGACCATTGGCCCTGAGCCCATTGCTCTTGAAGTAGGGCTCATCTTCTACCTTACTGGTGTCTGACTTCGCCCCCAGCTAATTGGTCATCAGAAAGGAATAACATTGCAGACAATTTCATTTCTCTTACCACAAGTTTAGGCCACTGATCCAGAAACTCAACTTGAACAGGGGCGAGAGTTCATCTGAGCCTATCTGAGCTGCTGGAGCGAGACTGTTTCTAGGCCTCAATCTGAGACGTGAAGGATGAAAGATCTCCAAATATGGCCTGAAATGCTTGCCTTAAAGGGACCAAGTGTCCATCACCAAAGCTGTACCTATGTCCATAGAAGAGCCACAACATGCCCATAAGAAGGGCAATGTGGGTGGCACAATCCCAAAATACCAGAAGCATCCTGACATGGAGCTCTTTGCTGACTTCTTGGATTATGTGCTGGCTTACCAGTTTTTCCTGGACTCCCAGCCAGAAATTCAAAAGCTAACCTCTCTGGAGTGAGCGTGGAAACTGACTTTTGAGCTTTTGTCTCCTTTAACTCAACAGACATTCATCTTGAGGCAGGAAGCCAAATTGACCAGTGTTAAATTTAGGCTTGACCTTCAAGATCTAAAACAATGCAGTTATTGAGTATGTCCTTGAAGGTCACAACATCTTCTGATGGTAAGGTCATGTATCTGGCCACACCCACTGACCAAAGGGATGATCCCTAATCCTGGACATCTTTCTGTTCAAAAGGGCATAACTGACATCCTGCTGTGACAACATACTCCAATCTTGTAGAATGAGCACTTAATTCAGCCATCATAAGGGAATTGTCAAGTTGTCCTCTGGAGGCACTTGAAAAACTTAAACAGCATTGCTTCTATTTAACGGAATTTCACCAACCTTACAAAAGGAGGAATAAAAAATTCTGGGCAAAGGTCATCATCTTCATGTTCAGAAGAGATTGGAGAGGATTGATTGGCTTGAGAAGGATTTAAGATCAGTTTTAATTGCCCTGAAAGGAAGATTGGACATTGCCAGAATAGATGGCCCTTGCAGAAGATGAAGTCAGCAATTGCTTTAGAGTGTCTTGACCACATGCTTAATTAATTGTGACAACTTGGTCGCCATCATCTTAACTGTCTGCCTAAACAAAGTAGGAATCACATATTCATTCACATCTTCCTGGGAAGAATCTGACAAGGGTTAATTTGCCTGAGGAGGTTCTGAGACTGCTCATTGGCACAATATATGACCCCTTCACAGAGTGAGAGAGGAAGCAAGTCCTTTAGAATATATTGACCACTTGTTCAATGAATATGACAAACTGGCAGGTGTGGACATCTTTATGCCTGGCTGCTTGAACCAGTAGGGTTTAGTCATGCTCATCCGTCTCTTTTATTTATTTTTTTTTTTGAAAAGTCAGAAGAAGATGGTTTGCCTGGAAGACTAAGAGGTTGCTCACTGATAGAAAAGATATTGATATGATACTGGTCATTGTCAGAACATATAACCTCTTCACAGGGTGAATAGAAACACTCCTTCTAAGTGTATTTGCCCCTTTTTTAATAAATGTGACAACCTGTTGGTATCATCATCCTCATCTCTGGTTGCTTTAACAAAGCAAGATTCATACAGTCATGTTCATCCCTGTCTTCTTTAATGAGGAGCCTGAGAGGGCTATTGTGCTTGGGAAAGCTCTGAGACTGCTCATTACCAATATAGATAACCTTTTCACAGGGTTTTGCATGCTACTTAACAAGCAGCCCAGAAAAATAATTAAATGCAGTAAAATAGTTTGCTTAGTAACAAACCCTAAAGGGTTAGCCACAGCTAGAAGGAGACTGAGCTTCCAGCTACAGCCCTGATCACCAGGTGGTTAATGAGCTAAACCTTGCCCTGCCAGGAATCAGGACAGAATGAAAGAGTTTTGTTCAGAACAGCAACAAAAAGGTATGAATTTGCAACAGAATTACAACATTATTCTGTGATGTACACAAACCAACCAAGGGAATAGTAGACATCATAAAAGCATGCTTCTCCCCCTCTATTTTTTTTGTGAAAAACTGAGAGCACAAACAAATGTAAAAGGATGCCCTATATTTCAACAGGCAATGGCTGGCTACAGTAAATATCCACAGGTGACTCCTCTACCTTCCCTGGGAATGCTGGTCTTTGAAAGACTTGGCACAATGGCACAATAGTCAAGCAAACATGAGAAGCCACCAACGGGTTAATGCCATGTGCAAACAGTATTACTTTGAGCACCTGTTATGCAGTGTACTCCCTGTGGAGGAGCTCAGGTTATGCATAGTGGCTGCAGGGTGCACAACAATTCCCAGCAATGCAGCATTCATTTGGATACAAAGCATTTATAACTTTAGCTCACCCAACCTCTGCCATCCGACTGTAACACCGGCACAGCGAGTGTGCGCGTACCTAGGGGAGACTCTGCCGACATCGCTGTCCACTTACCATGAACCCAGCGGACCCCAGACAAGGCTGTTAGCTGTGATATAAGCCGCCCCGAATACCAGCAGCGGGGCTCCCTGGATTATGAGTCATTTAGCTGAGACACCTGGGACTGCGTCCAGCCAAATCCGCATGCATGGACGGAAGGACGGCCAGCCCTTTAGACCAGCCAGGTAGAGGAGCACACCAAGGTCCTGCACATACGAGAAAAAAAGAAGAATCTAGAGGCTGTAGGTGGGCTCAAATTTATATGCATTAAGTCCTGGAGGCATGGGGGAGCGGAGCCTATACCCAGCTATGCTGACATGGAGCCGTTAGGAAATATCATTTATTTTAACAGCGCCAATTGCACATACCCCTTATTATAAGGAAACAGTGGAGTCCAGATTCCTTGGTCAAATACTGTTATCCTCCCTTTACCAATAAAATAATTCCAAAGGTCCAGTGCTATCTGCCCATTTTTTTCCTAAGGTCTCATACACACAGACGTTTTTGACGCCATGTTATTTGGCGTTTTTTGCAGCTATCCATGTTATTTAATGGCCCCATAAAAATGCAGACGTTTTTGAGCTGTAGAGGGCATCGGTGTTAGTGAGCTGAAAGTAGAACCCACGGCCAGCGCATTCCCAGGCTGTAACGTTTTGGCGTTTTTGATGGCGACACCGCAAACCGCTCACTAACGATCAGTAACGCCAGGCCGACGTTAACCGGCATTTTTGACGCCAACGTTTTTAGGTTAAAAAATAGCAGAGGAATGTTTTTTTTTTAAAAAAAACGCCTATTGATGCCGATACTCACTAACGTGCATTAACACCAATGCAAAACACCTAATAAAAACACAGATTTTTCCTTGACATCGGGCCCGACGTTTTGATTATTTTTTTATATATGCCCGTGTGTATGAGGCCTAAGACTCAAAAATTTGAGTGTCTGACTCCATACAAGGATGCCGTTAAAGACTGTTGACTTTCCCAACGACAGCCATGCTCTCCCTATAGTCACCCTGTTACCACTGCTGCCATCTTCTCATAGTCTTCTTTTTGATCAGCGTCTTCTTTCTTTAGCCATTGGGTGCCACAGTTCCATTATCCCAACACTCAGTAGAGTACAATATAAAAGAAAGATAGTAAAAAGATATTAGAGTTTTTTGGTAGAAAAAAATCAAACCAAGTAATTTCTACAAAAAAAAAAACTGTCCCACCTTGCACTTTTCTAATTTGCAAGTTTAGTTCCCCTTTAAAAATACAGTAGATCAGGCATTTACTGCCATCTAGTGGGGAAATATTATATTGCTTTACTTGAATACATTTCTTTACCTTGATGGCTCCAATTACAATTTTATAAATGGACAAAGCCATAAGGGATAAAGGGTAAAATAAAAAAGTATTCAATAGTTTTACATACCTCATTTAGAGCTTCAGGGACACTATAGAGTTATAGATAGATTCCCCAAACTTTATAAATCTCATTCACTCTAAGGAGGGCCTTTTGCCTACCAGGGTAATGGTAAGTTATCCACTTCAATGCAGGGCACTTTCACCCCCTTCCTGCCCAGGCCAATTTTCAGCGTTCGGCGCTGTCCCACTTTGAATGACAATTGCGTGGTCATGCTACACTGTACCCATATGAAATTGTTGTCATTTTTTTCACACAAATAGGAGCATTCTTTTGGTGGTAGTTATTTGGGGTTTTGTTTTGTTTTTTGCTAAATAAATTTAAAAAGACTGGAAAATTTGAATAAAAAAGGGTTTTTCTTAATTTCTGTTATAAAATGTTTCAAATAAACAATCTTTGTTCATAAATTGAGGCCAACGTGTATTCTGCTACATTTCTTTGGCGAAAATAACCAAATCAGTGTATAATAGTCTGTAGTCTACAAACTATGGTATACGTATATATCTGAAAATCGGTCAATCCTAACGTCCTGATCTCATTTCTTGAGGGCGGAAAGTGCCAGGACAGTACAAGTACCCCCCAAATTAACTATTTCTGGAAAGTAGACAAGGTATTTAGTAAGAGGCATGGCAAGTTTTTTTGAAGTTGTAATTTTTCTTCAACATTTTTTGGAAAATTAAAAAATAAATGTAATTTTTTTCACTTTTTTTTTTTACATACTATCACTAGTGTAGTACACTGTCATCCCATAACTGGTGTGGCAGTGATCCGGGACACTGACTGGTGACAGTATGTATAAAAAAAAAAAAAAATAATATTTTATTTTCAATTGTTTTATTTTTATTTATTATGTTATTTCTTTTTTTTTATGGTTATTTTTTACATACTGTGACCAGAGCAATATAGTGTTAACATAGTAACACTGTACTACTCTGGGTATGTGATCAGAATTTTTTTTCTTTCCACACCATCATTACCTATAACAGTGACTATCACTGTTATGAACAACCATTTTTTTATGAATGAAATCCATTCACTCAGTGTTCACTATTGTGATTGGCCACAGCTAATCACATGGTACAGATGGGCTGTGATTGGCCCTGTCTTTACTATGTGATCACTGTGACCAGCCCAGAGATCAACACAGTAGTACACAATGAATGGCATGAATGGAAGCCATCAAGGCAAGATGTGAGCCTTATTTATCAAAGTATTTAAGGGGGACAAAAAAGGAAGCACGTGTTTTGCCCATAGCAGATAAAATTCTCCCATGCATCCTCCAGTGCAGGTTATGAAATGAAAGAGAATCTGGTTGGGTGTTGTAGGCAAGGAACGAGTAGGATTCGTTCTTAGGGGAAAAGCAGACAGCTCTGATCAGGCACAGAGTTTGAGTATTTTCTAAAAACTCATGAATATTGGTCTGGATTACAAAACGTCTGCCAAGCTCAAGTGTAAAGCTGGCTACACATGATACAACTTTCTTGTACAATTTTCCTTTAGATTTACCAAACCATAAAACATGAGGTCAAGCCCAAACAGTTCCAACTTGTCTGAAATCAGGCTGGTCCTTGCACTACATAGCTGAAGATAAATTGAAAGGAAATTGAACGAAAAAAAAAAAATGTATACTGGGTAGCCAGCTTTAGAAAAAAGTTCATACTGGGCTTGGCTCTCCTGGCATTCAGGCATCACTTCTGATTTTTTAATTCATACACCAACAGAAATCAACCTTTAAATCATCAACTTTTCCAGGACACTGCCTGACTATCTAAAGATGGATTCCTAGTTTTTATTTATTGCTAGGGATCCTCTTAAGATGGCTTAAAGATGTCAAAAAGGCTCAAATATTTCTACCTAAAACTATTTTCTTTGATTTGGACAGTGTGAGTAAAAGTTGGAATCCCTTTCAGATTTTTACTGCAATTTCGGTCTCCATTAATTTGCCCTGACTTCCTGCTTTCAGCAGGACAGGAAGTGAGGGGCAATTGTCATTCAAAGTGTGAGAGCGCTGAAAGCTGAAAATTGGCCTGGGCAGGAAGGGGGTGAAAGTGCCCGGTATTGAAGTGGGTAAGTAATGTTTTTATTGCAATAAAATGAAAACATTTCAGACTTGCAAAGCTGCTAAAAACCTAACCTAATATTACATTCATGTTTATTGAGTTGTCTTAATGGTACACTCCACCATTCGTAGATAATGGACATTCCACAAACAATATGAACAGTTATGTTGTAATCCGAGTCCTCCTATGGGTATGTAAGAACAAAATATAGTTTAGAGTCATGGTTAATAGGCAGCAGAGGCTCCTGTAATGACCAGTGCATTGTACAGTGATTAACTTGGTTCCCTATCCTTGGGGGTCATCTGGAACTTAAAGCTGAAGTGGACACCATCAAGTGTTTTACACTTTGGGGTCTATTTATTAAAAAATGTGCAGAGCTATTTGTCCTATAAAACTGCATGTTCTGTGCAAAATTGTAAGCCATTAGGCTTCTAAGACTGAACCAGGAAAATGCTACATTATGGCAATAAGGTAAATAAGTATTTATTTCCTATGATCATCAGCTCCATATAGTGGCCATAATGCATTCTTTTTCTGATTCATTCTATTCTGTATGAATGAAGAACATTCGAGAAAATAGCCTAATAACATTGATTTTGCCCTACATTTGCACAGAACGGATATATAGCTTCCGGGGATGAATAGCTCTGCAATTTTTTATAAATACACCTCAATAATTGACTAGTGAATATCCGCAGTGCTAACAAAAGAGAATGCGGGAGGGAGACTTTTTAGCTGTAAAAGTAATGATGCACACCACTGTGTGAATGATTGGGAACGTGTTGCAGACTGTGTTGCTGTTTTTGAAGTGACCACAACCAAGTTTAAAAAATATAAATACCAGAGAACAGCTACAAACACATATAAAACTCAATCTTATAAGGCCTCATACACACGGGCGTTTTGGCCGCCGGCGTTTGTAGGCGTTTTTTTGCAGCTCTCCATGTTATTCAATGGCCCTCTAAAAACGCCGGCGTTTGTGGGCAGTAGAGGGCGTCGGCGTTAGTGAGCTGTAGCTAGAACGCGGGACCAGTGCGTTCTGAAGCTGCAGCGTCATGGCGTTTCTTGACGCCGGGCCGGCAAAACGCTCAATAACGTTGCTTAACGTTGTATACACAGCGTTAAGCCTCGTCAGGCGTTCTATTCAAAATCAATGGTCCCCTATGGGAGCCCATTGATTTGAATAGAAGCCGCACCAGAAGTCGGATCGCGGCGATCCGACTTGCGGCACGACTTGTGTGCCGTGTCTTAAAGGGGAACCCCCGCAAAAAAATTTGCGTGGGGTCCCCCCCAGAGCATACCAGGCTCTTCGATCTGGCAGGGATTTTAAGAGGAGCGCCCCACGCCGAAAAAAAACGGCGTAGGGTCCCCCCAAAATCCACACCAGACCCTTATCCGAGCACGCAGCATGGCAGGCCAGGAAAGGGGGTGGGGATGAGCAAGCGCCCCCCCCCTCCTGGACCGTACCAGGCCGCATGCCCTCAACATTGGGAGTATGGGTGCTTTGGGGCAGGGGGGGCACTGCGCCCCCCACCCCAAAGCACCTTAGGGGGTCCATTTACCCATCCCCATGCTACATGGGGTATGAGTAAATGTATCCCACCCCCGGGCCGTAGACCCCCGGGGGAACAATTTCCCCCGAAGGTCTAAGGCTATTCGGGGGCGGGCGTCTGGGGCTGTTGGTTGCCGGTCCCAACAGCCCTTCTCCGAGAACAGGGGTAGTTGTACCCCTGTTCCACGAAACCCCACCCCCCGCGTCACGGGGGGGACGGGGTTTCGTGGGTATGAGGGTTACAACTCCCGTACGCCGGACCATGCCAGGTCCTCCCCCCCCCGCGAACGAGTAGGGGTGGGGGAAAGGACCGGACGGTACGAC
>BLSH010076090.1:2200874-2228110 GCA_018402905.1 Glandirana rugosa | reverse complement strand
CCTATGAAGATGCCCTGCGTCCTGTGGTGTTTAATAGAGAAAAAGAAGCAATGTGGGGTCCGGGGGGGGGGAGGATAAGACCCAGAGTTGTAGATTGGATATTTCCTGCTTTCAAATCTGTTTTTGACAGCTATCCAGGGCTTTATAGCGACCCTGTTCCAGGTGCAATGGTTTTACCAGACAGGAAGAGAGGGAAAATCTGCCACAGGGACACAGACAGAAATGAAATGCTGACCGGGGTTCTAGGCTTACATTGATCTACTAAAAAGCCCTTTTCATCTCTGTGTTGCTGTTGGAGTTTTACGCTCACTTTTTTGTTTAGTGAAACCATTGTCACCAGGACAGGACGTAATGTTGAGGGCAATAGACCAAAAAGGTCTATAGTGGTTGTAGGAATGTTTGCGGTGCTAACATAAGATAGAAAAACAGCCAAAATAAAATCAATCATATTTAATTGTAGTCATTTAAAATTGGAAACATCACACACATGCTGGCGTAAACGATATCATCATGATACAGAGAGTTTACATTTATGCAGAGAGATGTCCCAACATGTTTCGCCGTGTTGCCAGCTTCTTCAGGGGACAGATGGTGAGGTACTGTTATGAAACAACAGTACAGGAAGGAGGTGAAATCTTATTTAGGGTCTGTGTCAACAGGCTTTGGCCTAATGCCAATGAAATCAGTTTGAGACACTTTTGAGATTATTTTGAATTTATCAGCAGTTGTATTTGACCTGCTTAAAGCGGAACTTTACCCCTAAGAACCTGATAATGCTCTTTAGCGAGTAACATAAATTCCACAATGTAAAAAGTAAATATCTTGCGCTTACCCACAAATCAACCTATTAAATATATATAAAGGTCTAAATACTCAACCCAAACATATATACAAAAAATATACAAGTGCGCAACCCATACAAATATATATACACCGCTATATATCAATACCTCTTACGGAGAAACGCGTCGGGTGGAGCTGTATTCTGAGAGGTCACCACACACCAGCCTGCAGGACGAGGTCTGCAGCTGTGTTTGTTTTATCTGCCTTCTTACGTCTAATCTTTTTAGGATGATCGGCTGAAAGAGGATTATGTGAGACAATTCCGTATCCAGACGAAATCCATATCTCATTAAGAGGGAGCGATCGTACTGGAGCCTTGAAGCGGAACATCGCAGCTGATTTCTCATTGTAACAGTGTGAGATCCCTATCATCTGGGATCCATTTCTTCTGGTAAGAGGCGCATAATTCCTTTCTTGTGGGAGAGAGCACCATTTAAAGCACAGATGTTGTTGAATTCACAATAAGAACACTTATGGACCTTTGACACTTTTAGATGTGGACTTTCTTTTGATGAGCACTTTATATAGCGGTATATATATTTGCATGAGTTGCGCACTTATATATTTTTGTATGTACAGTATCTCACAAAAGTGAGTACACCCCTCACATTTTTGTAAATATTTTATATCTTTCATGTGACAATACTGAAGAACTGACACTTTGCTACAATGTAAAGTAGTGAGAGTACAGCTTGTATAACAGTGTAAATTTGCTGTCCCCTCAAAATAACTCAACACACAACCATTAAAGTGTAAACCTCTGGCAAGAAAAGTGAGTACACCCCTCAGTGAAAATGTTCAAGCGGCCTCTAGGCCCATGGTAACTCTGGAGGAGTTGCAGAGATCCACAGCCCAGGTGGGAGAATCTGTCCACGGGACAACTATTAGTCGTGCTCTCCACAAATCTGACCTTTATGGAAGAGTGGCAAAAAGAAAGCCATTGTTGAAAGAAAGAAATAAGAAGTCCCATTTGCAGTTTGCAAGAAGCCATGTGGGGGGCACAGCAAACATGGGGAAGAAGGTGCTCTGGTCAGATGAGACCAAAACTGAACTTTTTCCCCTAAAAGCAAAACGCTATGTGTGGCAGAAAACTAACACTGTACATCACCCTGAACACACCATCCCCAACGTGAAACATGGTGGTGGCAGCATCATGTTGTGGGGATGCTTTTCTTCAGCAGGGACAGGGAAGCTGTGGCAGAGTTGATGGAAAGATGAATGGAGCCAAATAAAGGGCAATTTTGGAAGAAAACCTGTTATAATCTGCAAAAAGACTTGAGACTGGGGTGGAGGTTCACGACCCTAAAGGGCAACGACCCTAAACATACAGCCAGAGCTAAAATGGAATGGTTTAGATCAAAGCATATTCATGTGTTTGGAATGGCCCAGTCAAAGTCCAGACCTAAATCCAATTGAGAATCTGTGGCAAGACTTGAAAATGGCTGTTCACAGACGCACTCCATCCAATCTGACAGAGCTTCAGCTATTGTGCAAAGATGAATGGGCAAAAATTTCCTTCTCTAGATGTGCAAAGCTGGTAGAGACTTCCCCAAAAAGACTTGCAGCTGTAATTGCAGAGAAAAAAGGTTCTACAAAGCATTGACTCAGGGGGGACTGAATACAAATGCACACCACACTTTTCACATATTTATTTGTAAAACATTTTGAAAACCATTTATCTTTTTCCTTCCACTTCACAATTATGTGCTGCTTTGTGTTGGTCTATCACATAAAATCCCAATAAAATACATTTACGTTTTTGGTTGTAACATGACAAAATGTGTAAAGGGGTATGAATACTTTTTCAAGGCGCTGTAGCTATACCTGCAAAAGGGGCCAGCCTGAAGTGATCTAGCAAGACTTAAATTTCTGACTAAAGTTCCACTTTGAGGCTGGTTTTGTATTCCTATAGAATTTCTATTCAAAAGCCTGGCAACACAGGTCCCAATGAAGAACAGGATAGCAATGAAAACCCAACTGGTGTTACCTGTGGCTTTGTGGAACTAAAAGGCAGGCTTCATCCACACGCCGGCTTGTATACAATTTTTGGGCAATTTTTAGGCATTTTGCCAAGCACCTTGATTGAAAAAGGCTGATCTAGAGTGACCGTGCTGCATACAGAAGTACAGAGTACAGTGAGTATGAGGGTCATCCTAGGACAACAAATGTGTTACTGGCAATATTACCAGATGAAAATCGGGAAAAGCCTGAAAAAAAAGAAAACGAATGCAGCCAGAACACGTAAGGACTGATAAGCTGCAATATATTACCTTTTTGTTTTTGTGTTTAGGTATACTTTAATATAAGCCTGTCAGTTATATGTCCTAATTTAAATTAAAAATACTGCACCCATATTGTGGTCCTGTAGGTACCTTTGATAATCATATGATCTATTTCTGTGCCAGGGCTGCTCTGTATTCTAGACACATTTTAAAGAGGGCTTAACCACTTCAGCCCCGGAAGGCTTTCCCGCTTTAGGACCAGAGCACTTTTTGCAATTCGGCACTGCGTCGCTTTAGCTGACAATTGCGCAGTTGTGCGACGTTGTACCCAAACAAAATTTGCGTCCTTTTCTTCACACAAATAGAGCCTTCTTTTGGTGGTATTTGATTCCCTCTGCGTCATTTCTGATCACCGCTATAAACAAAAAAAAGAGCGACAATTTTTCTTACTTTTTGCTAAAGTACAAATCCAAAAAAAATATATTAAAAAAAATGTTTTTTCATCGGTTTCGGCCGATTTATATTCTTCCTCATATTTTTGGTAAAAAAAAGTTGACGCATTTACGAATGATGAGAATTCATTTCTGGGGGGTTTTTTTTGTTTTTTTTTACTAATAATGGCAGCAATCTGCGATTTTTAGCAGTACTGCGATATTGCAGCGGACATGTCAGACCATTTTGACACTTTTTTGGGACCATTGGCACTTATACAGCGATCAGCGCTATGAAAATGCACTGATTACTGTGTAAATGCCATTGGCAGGGAAGAGGTTAACCTGAAAGGGGCACTCTAAGGGTTAACTGTGTTCCCTCAGTGTGTTCTAACTGTATGGGGGCTGGGCTGGTATACAGGAAGCCTGTGATCACAGCCCTCCCCCACTCTGTCAGAACGGAGATTCGTGTTTACATACATGGACCTCCATTCTCTCACTGCGGGGGGAGCCATCGCGGGAAGCCGAAGGAGATTGAGTCCGCCCTACCCTCTCTCTGGCCCCCCCGGAACACAGTGAGCGCGCCTCCGGCGGCACGCACACGCTCACAATACTAGTTATCGTGGCCGCCGTCAGGTGACGGCGGTTTGCGATAACAAGCCACTTTGCCGCCATCAAGCCTTGTACAGGAGAGGATATCATGTCATCTATGCAAAGAGCTAATCCGGGCTTGCATGTACATATACATTAATACTGTGCCATTAATTTATAATGGGTGGCTGGTGGGTTTACAACCACTTTAAGCCTAACTTACAACTATACCCCATTTCCTCCCAAATCTAAGCTCTATAACCCATCCTTTAATAGTCCATCGCAGGAGTCTCAGTGGCTTCCCCATCCTGCACTATCCCACTGCTCTGTTCAGTCATCACTTTGTCCACAGCAAATAATTAAAAGAGTATCATTAGGTACTTACAAGTACCACAATATGCCTACAGTTAGCAGTATTGTTAGCTTGTACACAATTTTGAAAGTCTCCATACTATTGCATTACTATATATGTGCTCCTACTATGGAGGCTCTCAAAATGTATAGAGTTAGGGTTGCAGATAATACTGGGGTGCCTTGTCGTGACCTATGCAGTTTACACCTGTATTTGCAAGTGTGTGCATACTAAACCCCTGTTTTTGACGTGAACTGTTTATAGGGCAATTCAGTTTGTTGTAGGCTGGTAAGTTGAGCTGGGAATTTTTCTTTGTTTTTGTTCGACATTCGTCGCCCTTCCATGTGCTCCATGCTGTTAGGGCCAGTTATAGGATGGGGCAGTTACCATTTGTACTGCTGATTATTTATGGAGGGGGTGCACTGGACACCTTTGCTGCCATTGTGCCATTGCTGGGTGTCCAGTGTGCCCCTATACCTTTTAAGGAGAAGTGGGCTCCCTCCAAGCATACCTGTCATTAATCTATCCATTACTACAGTATATATGTGCCCCTACTACAGAGGCTTGCAACATTTATAGAGTTAGGACTGTAGCTAATGCTGGGATACATTGTTGTGGCCTCTGCAGCTTATGCATGTATTTGCAAATGTGCCCAAACTAAACCCCTGTTTTTAATGTGAACTGTTAGACTGGACAATTCGGTTTTAATATTGGAAAAAATCTGCGCTAATAACGAACTGATTAGCAAATAAAATGAGTGAAAAAAGTCCAGCTGCTTGTACATAAATCCTACACCCGGATAAAAAACATTAATATACACAAAAGTACAGCGCTAAAATAAAGTCCGTATAAGCATAAAAATCAACTCCAACGTGAATGAACACCACTAGAGATTGTTAATCACAGTTCATGTGGAAAGATCAATTCATATGAAGAGAGTCAGGTGTAGATAGAGTCCCAAACTTCCGTGCAGGAAATTCCCTAAAGCCTTGTGTCTGCTATGTGAGTAGTGGACGATACCAATACAACAGGAAGTAGCTGTTTATTCCACTTACAATGGGTTATTCCAATAGCATCGAGTCCTAATTAAAGGGACGGACTATGCAAATGCAGCAAGCAGGATTGGCCATCGCTGCACTGACTAAGGAGTATAAATTAGCGTGGTGTGTACGGAGGGGCGTGTCCCTGATGACGTCAGCTGTGACGAAACTAGTTGGATACACGCCCATCCGTACACCACGCAACTGCGCATGCGCGGCCCGCTGCGGCCATTACTATTCCTGGCGTTTTTTCCTACATGCTGGTTTTTACTGGAGAAATGTGAGTGCAACTTATTTTAATCATTAAATTGATTGCTTTTACGTTATCACACGATGTAAGGTTTCTTCATTTGTTATATGTGACGGTGACTTCATTAACCTTTGCTGACTGGGATGTGAATTGAGACCACAAGCTGACAGGCAGAGATTCTTTGGGACAGCTGGTAAGGACCTCGGGGAAGACCGTAATCATTAACATATGTGACATGACCACTCTATTGGGGGTCACACAACCTGCGGTAAGGGCATAGAGTAGATGGTGAAGTGTGTCACAGGAGTGCTTCCTTCCTGCACGGAAGTTTGGGACTCTATCTACACCTGACTCTCTTCATATGAATTGATCTTTCCACATGAACTGTGATTAACAATCTCTAGTGGTGTTCATTCACGTTGGAGTTGATTTTTATGCTTATATGGACTTTATTTTAGCGCTGTACTTTTGTGTATATTAATGGACAATTCGGTTTGTTGCAGGCTGGTTGGTAAGTTGGGGGAGTCAATACCACGCTAATACTGGTGTAAATTCCTTCTAAAGTAAAAACAATACAAAAATATATGTGTAATTTTAACCAGCTGCAGCCAATGGAAACACCAACCTGGTTCACCAAAATGTATAGTCATATAGCAGGCTGCGCTAGATGGAGGACACTATCAATAAATCAAATAAACTGCTAAATAACAATAAGTGCCTTAGGAATAGTGCACATGTGCCATGGACATACGGGGAGCATACTTGTGGCAGGTCTAACTGTCAAAACAAAAGCATGCCCCTAAATGTCCTGTGCACAGATGCTGGAGAGTTATAGCAATTGAAATACCATAAGAATATGTGCATACATATAAAAAATGTGATAGAGAACACTGCCCAAAGTTGTCCTGAGTGAGGCTCAGCAGTATGGTTGTCCTCAAAGGGCCAGTTGTATCTGGGGTGTGCTATGTACAGAGTGCAGGGTTCAGGAGTGCATTACGCACAGAGAGCAGAGTTCATGATTACGCTATGTGCAGCGTTCAGGAATGCGTTATACACCAAGTGCAGGGTTCAGGGCAGTGGAGGCTCGTCAAGGGCTCCTGGGGCAATGCCCCACCAAAAAAATAAATAAGAAATAAAAATACAAATTAACTATAATTATTAACCAACAGCAGCACAGCTAGAGAGAAACTCCAAAGAAAAAAAATCTTTGGAATTTCTCTCTAGCTGCGCTTCTGTTGCTAATTGCTAGAATTAGGGAAAATTGTTTTCATACTTACCGTAATTTTCCTTTCCTGGATCCTCCTCATGTCAGCCTACTATGGGTCAGCTCCGCCCCCTCTGACCCCTTCAGGACAACCTCTTTCCAAGCCTATAAGAGACGGCTGTATGCCCATATGCAGTGTTCAGTTTACCCACCTTGCGATGGACTTTGGGTGGGAGTTCCTTGGCTGACATGAGGAGGATCCAGGAAAGGAAAATTATGGTAAGTATGAAAACAATTTTCCCTATTCCTGGACCTCCTCATGTCAGCCTACTATGGGATGTAATTAAGCAATCAACCACATAAGGGGAGGAAAAGACAAATAACCAGAATCATAAAACAGATATCAATTATTTTAATGGCCGACAGCCGCCGACAGAGCAGTAGACCCAAAAGCTTCCGATGCCGTCAGAGTTACATGCACTCTGTAGTGCTGAATGAAAGTATTAGGTGCACTCTAGCTAGCTGCCCCTGCACACTGCTTCTGCTGACACCTTAGCGTATGATGCACAGGAATCTGCCCTGCCTCTCATAGAATGCGCTTTGACCTTCAATGGCTGAGGATATCCCGACTTTCTATATGCCATCTGGATAGTTTTTACGATCTATGAAGACACCATTCTAGGTGGCACAGCCAAGCCTTTCCTGGAGGCCCCGGGAAAGATGAAGAGCTGATCTTGTTTCCAGAAATCCTAAGTTCGCTCTAGGTATATTGATAAGACCTGCACTAGATCCAGCCTAGTCCATTCTTCTTTCGAGTTACTATCCGGGAAAGCCGATAAGACTGATTCCCAATTCGTATGCAAAGCTACTTTTGGAAGAAAGCTTGGGACCGGTCTGAGTACTATTTCATATTGGAGTATTAGGCAATATGGCTCCCTGGCTGAGAAAGCACACAGTTCAGACACCCATCTGGCTGATGCCATTGTCATCAAAAAATTGCACTGAGACAAAGAGCATGATGACACCGGACCAATATGAGGTGCTACTAAGGCTTTTAGAACTAAAGGCAGGAGCCCCTTCAGGTCTCCGATAAATCTTTTTCCGATCTTTATTGCTGCCTTTAAGAAACGCATCACTAGAGGATCCAAGGCCCATCTAACATAGCTGACAGAGCAGACTTGAACTCTCTAAGGAGCTATACGCTAAACCCTTGCCCAGACCTTCCTGGAGACATTCCAATATGTTAGAGACTGAGGGTGACCTCAGATCCCAGCTCTTTCCTGCAGAGAAGTGATAACAGGCTTTATATATCCTATAATAAAGAATTATTGGTAGTCTTCTTTCGACTAAATGCTTTATAGATCTCCTCCCAACCTCCACGCCATCAACTTCAGTTTCCCCGGCTTCGGGTTAAACTGCTTGTTCTGCAGCAGAAAATCTTTGTGAGAAGGTAGAGGAATTGGGCTGACACATCTTCATTTTCTATGCTAGTGAACACCATGGTCTTCTGGGCCAGAAGGGCCACACCACTATTACTGTCACCTCCTCCTGTTGAATCCTCATTAAACCTCTGAGGATTAGCGAGAGAGGAGGAAACACAGACTAGGGGAAAGTCCCATGGAATGGATAGAGCATCCTGGCCTAGAGCTTACGGGTGCCACCTTCGGGAGATTTAACACGTAATCTGAGAGTTTTCCTCCAATGCCACCCAATCTATGACCGATGTCCCCCAGACCTTGTAGATTTTGAAAACAGGTATCTCGGATTCAAGCCCTGTTCTTTCAGATCCAAGAATCTCCAACTCAGTTGATCCACCAGCTTGTTTTGTGGACCCGGAAGGTATGCTGCTGTTAGGGAAAAATCTGGCATGCCACTCTGAGCAGTGGGAGGCTCCTGGTGCCCCCTTGCGGGCCACCTAGGCTACCATGGTTTGTTGTCGGGAAGGACTTCGACTGCCCCCTTTGCAAAATCTATTGGAAGGCTACTAGAGCGTGCCGATGCTTCTCATTTGCCCTGTACTTGTTGGCCTAAGGAATGAGCTCCCCAGTCTACTAGGCTGGCATCTGTAGTCAGCACTACTGTAACTGGAGGGTGAGAGGCACCCCATGATATAGATTCTGAGATATCTTCCACACAACATTTATTGGTACATCTAACGAGTGGCGATCCCATTGATGGAGAAAACTGTATTGAAATCTCCCCTTCCATCATCTGGCCCAGGGTACTACCTGTATCATGGAAGACAACAGGCCCAGGTCCAGCATACACTCCTTGGCCATCAGAAATGGCCTGGTCATTCCTATTTCCGATTCGGTCTGAACTTCCACAATCTACCTGAGAGGAAGAAATACACAAACTTGGGTAGTATCGAATTGCATTCCTAGATACTCTAGGACTTGAGCCGGTTGCGATGGTTGATTAACCAACCGAAACATCTTATCGTGCTGTAGGTTATCAGCGCGTGCTGCTGAAGGAGGGACTTTGATGCAGCCCGAAGGAGAATGTCGTCCAGATAATGAAGAATTTGAATGCCCCTGATTCTTAAGATAGTGATGACCACTGCCAAAACTTTTGAAAATGTTCTTGGAGCTGTGCAGAGCCCGAATGGCAGGCAACAAAATTGGAAATTTAAGCGATGGTGTGATGCACTTATGGGCACATGTAGGTAGGCAGCCATCCGCTAGGTCTATTGACGCTAGCAAATCTCCCTTCTTCACAATGGACAATGATGGTTTGCAAGGACTCCATTCTGAATGGAGGGACTTTCATGAAGGCATTCAGGGCTTTTAAGTACAGGACCGGCCTGAATCCTCCTGAGGATCTTGTTACCAAGAACAGAGGAGAATAGAATCCTTCTCCCTTCTCATGCTCCAGAACTGGCAGAATTGCTTGAGATGCCAATAAATTATTTACCTACATTAATAAATAAAGCCCCTTTTCTCTGGACAAGTAGGAATCTGGATCTCCACAGAATGAGACTAGGGAGGTCTTTCCTTGAATTCTAGGCGATATCCTCTTTGAATGATGTCCAAGACCCAGGCATCTTAAACTTCTTCCGCCCAGACCTCTCCAAAGTAAGACAGTCTGCTCCCACTTGGGAAGTCTGGATGGGGACCCCTTTAGAAGAGCCTGTCTGAAGCTTTCGCTGGCTGGTTCGCCTTGGCTTTGAGAAAGGCTGGACCCTGCCCCTTACACTGCCTAAAGAACGGTCGCCCCGGTTGGTACGCGGAAGCTTCCCCGAAACCCTCTTTAGATCTCCAAGGTCTTGCCAATAAATTTCCCATCGAAAGGGACTGAGCAAAGGCTGTGCTTGGAAGCACTGTCCGCTGACCAATGCTTCAGCCATACGGCTCTGCGTGCCGTCACAGAATGAGCTATCAACTGTCATCCTGGCCTGATCCATGGCTACTTCTGCTAGAAAATACACCGTGATCTTAATGGGCTGTAAAGGGAGGAACCTTCATCTCCCATCACTTAACCCAAAGAACTGGCCTCTAACCACGCAATGCACACCTTTCAGGCTGCCGCCACAGAGGTAAGTGCAATAGCCAGCCTGCAGGCCACTCCTGCTACCATGTACATTCTTTTGATATCTGTATCTATCCTACAATCCATCGGATCTTGAAGGATACTGAGTCATCTAGAGGCAAAGTGATATGCCGAGCTAGTCACTGTAATGAGGCATCCACCTTAGGCGTGGAATCCCAAAGCTCTGCATCCTTAGAGCGGAAAGGGTACAACTTTGAGACCCTGCTGTGGACGTTCAATCTTTTATCGGGCTTTGCCCATTCATCTTCCATTATTTCCTGTATTTCAAAAAATTAATGGGAAGGACAGGAGTGTCCTTTTCAAGTCCGCAAAACACTGAGCGCCTTTGAAGAGCTTTTCATTCATTTCAAATGGAGAGGAGTGTATTTCCACCACCTTGCCAGCGCACGGCCCCAGTGTGAAAGCATTCATTGATTTTAATAGAAATAGGTTTTCACGTGAAAGCCCTAAAAAGCGCCTCATAGAGAAAGGAGTCTTAGGCTCGACTCACACCCATGCATCTCCAGCGTCCCCCGCATCCCACAGACCCACACCATGTGTTCCATAGGAAACAATGCCAAATAGACTGTAGTGCAAATACGCAAGATGGACCAAAAACGCACGGGTGCGAATCAGGCCCAAAGAAGGAATCTTGGAAAAATCAAATGCATGAGTGTCTGGTCACAGATCTGACTCAGAATCCTCTGAATGTTAATCTGAACTGTAGCGATATGTCACATCTGGCTCTGATTCTGAAGCGGATGAGGATGGAAGTTATGCCGGGTACTACATACCTCGCGCAGCCAACAGGCCAGTCACCTGTAGCTTCAATTTAAGCATAGCACACATGGGATTTGAACTTACAGCTGCATAGATTCACATTAGCACAACTAGTGCATTTACCCTCTGAGCTACAGCCACATGCACCTTGCATTATCACGCGCGGCTTCCTTCAAACAAGTGAAGCATACACACCTCCCCGGTAGGGAGTTTGCCCCATATGCCCAGCAGGCCTTCTCCTCTTCAAGGGCCGAGGCCCTTCCAGAAGATGAAGAGGATCTGCGCCTTTGCTTATGCACATGCTAGCGCTTAGTGGTCGCATTCTGGTGTAGCAACAGCAATTAGCCTGGGCTCAAGGCACTGCAATGAGGCACCGGTGAGGGTGATCTGGAGTGGCGTTGCACAAGGATTTTATCCTGCCACCGACCACTCCTGTGACCCGACTTATCACGTTTTCAGCGCTTCTTTGCGGGTGATGCAGCTCCTTAGTACTTCCCTGCGGGCGTTTATCTTGCATCTGGGTCTTCTCTCAGTGTAGAGAAGAATGCACTCTTTAAAAAAAAAAAAAAAATTAAAAATAGCAAACCTTTCCATGCGTTCTTCAGTGCTATAGAGGCAGGCAAGAGGACCCAGGATACCTGGAAACACACAGACAGCCAGAGATCTATCCAGCAATTCAAGGCAGCAGCCCTGTTGAGATCCCACATCACTCAGCACAGAGGCAGTGATTATGAGACAAACTGGGGCCACAGGTGTTGTAATCACCACAGCGAAGGAGGAACTCAAGCATGGGAGAGGGCGTTCCTATCATACCAGGAAGTGGCCACTCAGCAACCTCCTGAGAGTTCCTGTGAAACTACAAGCCTCAGCCTGCCTGCTGTTTCATCAATTCACCACACAGCCCAAACCAGCAATATTTAACCACTCTCTAGAGGCCGGTGTACATATGCAGTCCTTTATACTGCTAACTGAGACCCAGCACCAAGGGTACCCCACAAAGTCAGATTTACAGCCCAGGCAGGGGGTCTACTGAACTCAGGAGAGCGCATGAACCTGAGCAGGATCGCATGGACATTACAAGGTTTCGCAGTGTCTCCTGCCGTGCTTCTTGCGTGTGTGAATGAGTATACCTATTTTTCTTAAGAGGTGTCCGGAGCGAGGACGAAAAAAGAACACTGCATATGGCCAGACAGCCGCCTCTTATAGGCTTAGAAAGAGGTTGTCCTGAAGGGGTCAGAGGGGGCGGAGCTGACCCATAGTAGGCTGACATGAGGAGGTCCAGGAAAGATAGATTACATAAGAAATAGAAGTGTAATCTGCCTAGCAACAGGGCGGCCGTCCAAAATTTCATTAAAAAACTCTATCTAGAACACAGTAAAATTAAATCTCCACCCTCATTGGCTGCTTTCCAACATTCTATTCTGAGAATAGCAGCCTGCTGGGGCATCTGAAAATACAGACCTTGAGCCTAGGGGGGTAGGCAGCCAAGATCTTCTCTGCCTACAGTTGCACATCCTGGCCTGCTGCCCAGCCATGCCCCCCCCCCCTTCACAAGTCGCACTTCAACACTTAGTCTCTACCTCCAGCAGTGTTTCCACTCTCCACCAGGGACTGTTCCCATGCCCACCATCATGTACAGAGCAGAGCAGGAGGACATGAGTGATCGGTCAATGGAGAGGAGAGAGGAGAGGAAGCAGCACATCTCCTGCCTGGATATCGGATCATCATGGGTAACTACAGCAGGAGGGAATGAGAACCTCAGCCTGGGACAATCAGATCCAAGTATAGTAGTGTCTGCAAGTTAAGATCTCTGACCATACATGACAGGGAGCTTCCAGCAATACACAGGCAGTGATTAGTCTGCATCCATAGATAACAAATAAGGCTGAACAGGTCCCTTCCAAAGCTCAGCAGTAGGATAAGAACTCTTAGCAGGCATGTAAGTCACAGGGAGTTCTGAGGAATACACAGGCAGTAATTGATATGGAATTAGTCTTCTCACATTGGGGGACTATAGAGCTCAGCAGCACTGCACACCCTCAGCTCTTCATGCTTTACTGTTTTATAGGCAGCTTCAACCAACACAGCAACAACTCCACTCCTTGTCTCTTCTTCATCCCTGCATTCAGTGCATTGTAAGTCATGATTCATGACTTACAATGCAGGGACCAAGAAGTCACCAGGAGTCGTAGATGTTTTGGTTGAAGCTGCCTGTTTTCATGGAGCCTTGCTCAGCCTCTGTGTACCTCAGCATCAAACAGAACAAGAGGAATGTCTAGTCATGACAATTTCTCTACAATAACTGCTTTCCAATGAATGCCATCTTAAATCGCCTGATTTTATAATTACATTTTTAACTTTTTTTTTAAAGATAATGAAGATTTATGTTAGTGAAGCTGGTCAGTTTAAAAAACCAGGGACATTTCTATGGCTCACTATGTGTCAGGTGTTAGTATAGGATTTCCAACATTCCTACTATAAAATAAGGAATTAGGATGGAGCTTGATGGGATATGAAAACCCACATAATACCAGCCTGTGCTGGGTTCCTGTGCAGACATCATTGCTAATGTAGTTCTTTAACTTTTGGTAATTAATGGATGAATGAGCCAGCAAACTTTTATTGAGAATTAGGACTGACAGCTGAGTTATACTGTACATTGTGTACAGAGTGGGTGGAGTCTTTAAGGGGTGTATCTTCTAAGAAGTGTGAGGGGCCAAAAAGAAAGGGCGGGGTCTGGTGCCCCACCATCTTAAAACTTCACCACTGGTTCAGGGTACAGAATGCAATGTTCAGGGGTGTGCTATGCACAAAATGCAGTGTTCAGGGGTGCGATATGCACAGAGTGCAGGGTTTATGAGTGTGTTACGTGCAGAGGTGTACTGTGTGCAGAGTACAGGGCTTAGGGGTGCGCTATGCAGTGTGCAACCCCCAAAGCTTCCTCTCATCTTTCTCTCCAACCTTGTCTGGATCTACTACCTCCCTGTGCAGGCAGCTCTGCCTCACCTTGCAGGGAGATTGTTCTCTCTCAGATTCTGGAGATCTGTCCCCGTCATGAGTGTGTGCAGAGATCTGTTAGTTGTGGGAGATACTGAGAGCAAAGCTGGACCTTGTAAATACAGAAAGCTCCTGTGTTTACAAGTGACAGAGAGGATCGGGAGTGGATGGTGAGAGCCAGAAGTGTCAGAATAGTATTCCGCCAGGTTCTGGCTGTAAAACTAGGTGTAAGCGTCACATGACAAGGCTGGGCGGGCTGGATTCAGTCTGCAGGCCTTGTGTTTGACATATGTGCTTTAAATAGTTTGTTTGGGCCAAGATGGCCTAAACAAACTAATTACTACACTAACAGGTACACTTGCTGGGGTGTATTTACTGGCAAAAGAAATATCCACAACATGCTCCTTCAATAACACTAAAAGAGACTAATGTTTATTCTGGCAGGGTACCTAAATTTCCAAATTTAAAATGGTTGTAATCCCTGCTTTTTTTTTTGTTTTTGTTTTTTTTTTTTTAGTAAAATAAACCACAGGATTATAGTTAAATGATCTTTGCAAAGGTGTTGCACAGAGCAGCCCCTTAGCTATTCTTCTGGGGTTCCCCACCAGGACTCTCCACTCCTCCCTTTCTACAAGTCTCCCCATAGCAAGCTGCTTGCTATGGGAGCACTCGCCCGGGTGCGCTTCCAAGCCAGGCTCTGCGTGTCCATAAACGCACACGTCCATTGGCACCGCCCCCCACTCACTCCTCCCTGGTTTTGACTGGCAGCAGCCAATGGCAAATGCTGTCGGAAACTCCAGTGAGACCAGGAAGGGGAGAGAAGAACTGAAAAAGAAGGGCACAGAGCTGGATTGAGAATGGTAAGTGTTTAAAGGAGGTTATAGTGAAAGGTGTTGTACCTCAATGCAGATAATGCATTAAGGTAAAAAAAAAAAAAAAAAAAAACTTTTGACTTTAGAACCATTTTAAGGGCTGTGGTTCTTGGGAACAAATGTCAACTGTCTCCTTAAAAGCCATCTACCCTTTATTTAGTGAAGGACTGGCTTACTATACATCAGATCTCTCTTCTACATCTCACATTGTACTGCTCATTGTTAAGTTACAAGGCATTGCACTGGACGATCAATAATTAGAACCCAAGCCAAATAAAATACACAAATTCTGATTGGGTTTAAATGTGTGTTTTATATAAATTATCACCAGGCAGGTGTAATGTTAAAGAATAAGTGCACTTTTAAAACACCTTAGCTCCTTTTAATGAAGCTAGCCAGGACAGAAATATGGGGGCTGTATGTTTTGAAGCGACATGTCAGGCTGTCTAACGTATCCTTCCTATATTACGCGGTGAATCAATGACCTGCAACGTACAAAAGCATATCATGTATAGGGGCATCTAATATCTGTATGTTTGTTCTGGGCCACCAACCTACAAAATAGTGAAACTGATTACAGTTAGGATGACTATGTAACTTCAAAAACAAATTCGCAACAGAGCTTAAACTTTTCTGTTCTGACAGAAGCTCTTTAAAGCGTATCTAAACTCAACAACAAAAATGTAATCTATTGCAGCTTACTAGGCCCCTTAGGTATGACTGGATTAGTTTCCATTATTCAAACATTTTTTGCAAGTACAGAAATACCGTTGATTCTGAAAAAATGCAGTATCCCTGTCACTTCCATTGAGCTTAAAAGAAAGCGAAAAAAAAAACCGTATCTTTAGTGTGTGTAAACTACTAGTCTTCTCAATCCGCCATGAATGAAACAAAGGCAGACATGTTTGAAGTCCGGCTCTGAAACAACCATGGCTATGTCTACAGATTAGAGTAGACCTGAAGGGATAAGTTATTTAAGGTTTACAAAATGAATTAAAAAAAAAAATACAACTACATATAATGATGGCCAAGCTGTAGCATATTCATTTTTTTTTGGGTTTAGATACACATTAATGTAGTCAGGTAAATCCACCAGGTTAGCAAACGTAACATTTTCTCTGTTTACCTTTCTTCTGCAAAGTCCTCCTACAAAACAGGCTTTCTGCATTCAGACAAATCAAACAATGCATCCCAGGATCCCTCGTTATGTGCATGTGGCTTTGGTTAGCTCAGTCACAGTCTGAGATCAGCAGGAGCCCATGGACATCTAAAGAGATGATAGGGATGCCTTTTTCCATGCATCAGATTGGTGTCGATTTATTAAAACAGAAGAGTGCAGAATCTGGTGCAGCTCTGCATAGAAGCCAATCAGCTTCCAGGGGTTTTTTTTTCTCAAAGCTTAATTGAACAAGCTGAAGTTAGAAGCTGATTGGCTACCATAAACAGCTGCACCAAATTTTGCACATTCCAGTTTTAGTAAGTCAACCCCATAGTACAGCACACCATTCTTTCCATTTCCTTAGCATATTGGCAGTTGTACACTCTTTCAAATCATTCACACAAGGCTTTAGATTTTTTTAGGACTGATGACACTGGCTATGAAGAGCAACAGAATAGTTTGTTTTTATTCTCACCACAACTGTGCACTTATTCTTTAACACCATACACAATATTAATGCTATATTTCACTCTGCATCTTTCATCTTTACAGGCATTACATAAGAAATCCACATAGTATATCAGCAGTGACATATTATGCAAACTGAACCATTGCTAAATATGATCAGGTCCTCCATAGATACCTATAGGCGCTTGTTGAAGACTAAAATTACAACTCTTTGTGCAAGTTTGGTAATCATGGAGGGCAAACAGTTGTCATAAAATGTAGAAACAGTGTGTACATGTTTGACTCGAACGGTTTTGAAGAATTCCCATGACTGATCTCTGTGTGAGGATGCAAGTCATGGTACAGTATGTCATCAATGAACTATTCCCTCTTCAGATCAGCCACTGAGCAGAGTGCATGGAGAGCGTTTGATGTCATACAATCATACAAAAGGGGTTCTGGGTAGCTGGTTAACCATTGTTTTAGCCCTTGCTATGAAACAGGCCATGAAACAACTCTCCAAACCGTCACGCTAGCTCTGGAACAGAGCTGGGGGTGGGGGGAGGGGGGATCTTCCAAATTTAAGTTGCAGTTCTGGTCTAACTCAATTTAGTGAAGAGGGCGAAGCCGATGCTTAATAAAATCTGTATTAACAATAGTATTGTCAGATGTGGTTAAAGTGCTGGTAAATGACAGACTACATAACATATAGGGATCTGGATCTTTTATAAGCCCACTTAACACTGAATGCTGTGGACATGATCGTCACTTAAAGGTCAGGTGTTAAAACCATTTGCCCTACAAAAGGCTGAAGGTCTTAACTGTACCAAACCAAAACCAGGCCTAAATAGAACCCAGCAGTCTCTAGCACCAACATCCTTTTTTTAAATGTTATCATCATAAGATAATAAGATGATCAGTACGCATCTCCTGATTGCCCTGGTCTCTTAAGGTCAAATTTTCCTTTTCTTTGCCAAAAGAGGTTTCCTTTCTTGATCCTTTGAAGAGTTCACAGTGGATGTTACAGCAGATGGTGGCGAAAGGGCTCCACGCTGCACTTTTCACTCCACCAGATTTAAATCCTGCGGCAGCGCTTCCGCTGACAGTCCTCTAGCTCTGGTGGGCAACTGCTGTCAGAGTCACTTCCGCAGGAGGTGCTTGCCGTGGTGTCGTTTTTGCGTTGTCGGCTGGGGCTGATGCCCATCTGCAGGACCCAGCCCAACTTGTTGCTTAGGACGTGTTTGAGCCCAGGAGGGAGGGGCAAGGCCTCCAGAGAGTCTATGTTGTCAGGGAGCAGCTGCCGTATACGGGCACAGCATAAGTACTGGAGGGATGTGCGACAGCAGCATGAGCGAATGACCTTCATACTGCTCTTAGCGGCTGTGGAACAGACCATTGGGAACAGCTTCTTGTTCCTCAACTGTGTTGCTGCTACACCTAGGAGGCAAAAGATGCATATTAGAAAGATGTCCTCATAAAAAATATAGGGGTTGATTTACTAAAACGGAAAAGTGCAAAACCTGGTGCAGTTGTGTATAAAAACAAGCAGCTTCCAGGTTTTTTGTCAAAGGTTAATTGAACAAGCTGAAGTTAGAAGCCGATTGACTACCATGCACAGCTGCACCAGATTTTGCACTCTCCAGTTTTAGTAAATCAACCCCATAAGTCTGTTGCCTATTGTATTAATTATTCAGTCACATACAAGAAAGTACTTATTAATATTAACTTGTAAAACACACTTAACCACTTCCCATCCGGGCCATTTCTGGCACTCCTCTCATAATCATAATTTTTTTGCTAGAAAATTATATATGTTTTCTTAGCAGAGACTATAGGGAATAAAATGGCGATCGTTCCATCTTTTTATGTCACAGGGTATTTGCGCAGGAATTTTTCAAATGTGTTTTTTTCTTGAACAAAAAAAAAAAAAACAGTAAAGTTAGATCAATTTTTTAATATGTTATAAAAGATGATGTTACGCAGAGTAAATAGATACCCAACATGTCACGCTTTAAAATTGGGAACACATGTGGAATTGCGCCAAACTTTGGCACTTAAAAATCTTCATAGGCGACACTTTAAAATTTTTTACAGGGTACATGTGTAGAGTTACAGAGGAGGTCCAGTGCTAGAATTATTGCTTTCGCTCTAACACATGTGGTGATTCCTCACATGTGATATGAACGCTCACTTAATGGAGAGATATGGGGCCAATAAGACCTCACATCTCTCCTCCAGGCTGGAAAGACCGAGATCAGAAGAAAAATATGAACTCTCTCGGTCTTTCCAGCCGCATCCACTGCTTTGTTTACTAAAGCCGGCCCGGACGTAACATCATAACGTCGCACCCGGGCTTTGAGGGTCATAGAGATGACTGGTGACCAAATGGTTACCAGTCATTTCTCTGACAAACATCCAGAGGCGACGGATCTCTTTTCCCTGTGGCTGATCGTACAGGCGGCTCAGGAGAAGCACCGGAGGGCGGGGACGTCCCCTCTCGCTGCCTATAAGAACGATCAAGTGGCTGAACTGCCGCTATGAACATTCTTATGGTGCAGGGAATCGCCGGCCGGAAAGAATGATATCTTAATGATGCCGGTAGCTGCTGGCATCATTCAGATATCACCACTCAGTCCAGGATGTCCTCCCTGCGTGAAGTGGTTAAGTGACGCTCTAACCCTGCCATGCTGGAAAAAGTATCCTTACAAAGGGCATGTCCATCCCACTTATCCACCTTTTACAGTGCTGAGCTCCTCTTCCATAACGGTACTCAGGCCTAGCAGCTAATTACTAGGCTTGAGCACTGTCACATGAACATGGGAATGAATAGCTTGAGCTATTGAGCTTTGTAAACAAGTTTTTCTTTTCCAGCAAAGTAGATAAGATTATACAGTTGGATATATGAATAGGAGCCTACACCTCTACCTATTGGTTGAGGACACAAAATATTCATTAAACAAAGTTATTGCACTTGCATTGTATTTGCATTCATATTCATTATTTCATATTTATCCACTTGATGACTGGCCCATAGTAAAAATGGCCATTACTTTGATGTTAAATACAGGTGTAACGGCAGCAGCCAGCTGCCATTACCCCGGTATTTTTTTTTTTTTTTTACTATGGCTGATTCTCATTCAGATAAAAGTGGTCCCGTGGGTGGATTCACTGCGGGATCACTTTCACCTTGTAATAGGAATAAAAGTGATTAAAAATTAAAACAAAAAAAGGTACAGTGTAAAAATAAAAAGTAAATATTAGAAAAAAAAAAGTAAAGTGCCCCATCTCTCCATGCTCAGAAGCGAATGCATACCTAAGTCGGGCAAGCATATGTAATTGGTGTTGAAACCACCCATGTGAGGCATCGCAGAGAATGTTAGAGCAATAATTCTAGAGCATCTCTGTAACTCTAAACGGGTAACCTGTACAAACGTTTAAACTGCCGCCTATGGAGATTTTTTAAGTACCATTACACCAGCGTGCGCAATTTTAAAACATGACATGTTAGGTATCTATTCACTTGGTGCAACATCATCTTGCACATTATACAAAAAAAAAAATGGGGTAAATATTCATTACATTTTTTCCCCCCTGCATTTGAAAGACTGCTGCACAAATACTGTGCTACATAAAATCCTGCAACAATCACCATTTTATTCTCTAGGGTCTCTATGAAAAAGATATATATATATATATATATATATATATATATATATATATAAAATATTTGGAGGTTCTAAGTAATTTTCTAACAAAAAATACTGATTGAAACGTTTAATCAAAAAGTTCCAGAAAAGGCCTGGTCTTCAAGTGGTTAATGATTTTATCGGTTTTAAATCTTTCATATTCTGTTTTTTGCTAGCAATTGACAATTATTGTTTTACATTAGACATTAAACACAGGGTGTACCCAAATGTTGACTCACTTGTGTGTGCAAAGTCTGAGCTATTGAGCTTTGTAAATAGGTTTTTCTTTTCCAGCAATATAGATAAGAATGTATAGATGGATATATAAAAAGGAGCCTACAGCTCTAACTGCTGGTTGAAGACACAAATTATTCATATTAATTATTTAATAGCTTACTAAAAAAAAATAGAAATGTTATTTGTTTTCCAGTCTGGACCAAAATATAAAAGAACATTTATTTATATATTCCCCACCAATGCATTTGCGGTTCTTGTAGAAGGTCAGCACCCCATGCCATGTATCCAGGTGCACGCCAATGATCGACCCCTGGCCAAAGCGAGAGGAGAAATTGCTTTTGTCACCCTTGTGCTGAAGTAATCCTGAGAAACAAAGAACAGAGTATATCAGTCTGAGAATTTAGTGCAATTCTGTCTATTTCAATTACTGTAGATAGAGAGCTTGTTAAACTGGTCTGTCCAACACCTGCAACTATAAGATCACCTCAGTCCTGAGTGCCAGGCTTTAACTTTAGAGTGATTTTTAGGAGATTCTCTCACTAGCTTAAAAATGTAGGTAAATGCACAAAAAAATCAAGTATTTGAAATTCTAATTTGCAGTGGTTTTCCTTTTTCATAAATTATGTTTTATTCGCTTACATTTTTCTAGCATGTTCAAAGGCAAATTGTAACTACTCTAGGGGAGAATTTCCTAGCCCAGCCTCCTCCCTCCTTGCACATCCCAGCACTCTCCTTTTCTGGGAGCGTCTAATTACTCTCTGTGCTGGCCCAGGATCTCCAAGCCTCCTCTCATCTCCCTATATAACCTTTCATGTAGCTGCTGGGGAAGGAGAGAACGTTAATAATATAGAGTGTCATCTGCAGAGATGTTTTTATAATAAATACCCATACAATCTAATGAGAGGATTTTTTTAAATGAAAAATCTGGTGGCAGGGTCTCTTAATCAGCCTACTCTAACCAAGATTTATATTCCAATTTCACGTGGACAATTCTATACTTAATTTATAACTAAAAGCAAAAGTTTTTCTTTTGTTTTGGATAGAGTGGAGAGGGATTAGAACACCTGTCAGGTTTTTATTGCTGACTGTGCCTTTGTTAGGGAGATTCACCCTCTCTATTTACCATTAGCATTGAAAGTAGAAGTAAAACAAAAATCCCAGATTTTGGGTTGTCCCCAGAAACGTAACAGAGGAAAAAGCTTCCAATGGGGACACTGGTTCTGGTGGCCTGGGGGTCCCAAAGAGATTCCCTTAATTTTCAGAGATTTCCTCTGACTTCCTGTTTTGGCTATGGGACAGGAAGTGAAGGTAAATCTTCCCAATGGGGCACAGATGGCAAAAAATAAACCAGCAAGGGTTATAAGCTTTCCTTACTCTATCCAAAATAAAAAAAATAAATAAAAAAATAAGTTTGCCTATAGTTCTACTTTAACCGGTTCCACAAATCGCCGCCTATTTACGGCGCAGCTAGGGGGCGGCGCGCTCTCATGCCCGACACACTCCGGAGGAGTGTGCCCGCGGCTCGGGCGGACCTGATGTCCACCGGCGAGCCACGATGAGCTGCCAGAGCCAAAGAGCGGGGAGCCGCCGATGTAAACATGGCGGTTCCCCGCTCTGTCAATGGGGACATAAGAGATCTACTGATCCCTGTCACTGATATCAGTTAGATCTCTTATACCCATGGTAGCCCAGCCCCCACCACAGTTAGAACACGCCTAGAGAACACAGTTAACCCCTAGATCTCCCCCCTGCAGATTAACCCCTTCGCTGCCAATAACATTTATACAATAATCAGTGGACATTTACATTTCTGATCACTGTATAAATGTCATTGGTCCCAAAAAAGTGTCCAACATGTCCGCCCCAATATCGCAGTACCACTTAAAAAAAAAAAAAAAAAAAAAAAAAAAAACGCAGATCGCTGCCATTACTAGTAAAAAAATAAACAAATAAATAAAAACCCCAGAAATGAATTCTCATCATCCGTAAATGCGGCAACTTTTGCGCAAACCAATCAATAAACGCCGATTGCTACTTTTTTTTTTACCAAGAATATGAGGAAGAATATAAATCTGCCAAAACTGATGAAAAAAAATGTTTTTTTTATATTTTTTTTTGGATTTGAATTTTAGCCAAAAAAGTAAGAAATATATATATATTTTATTTTTTTTGCAAAATTGTCGCTCTTTCTTTGTTTATAGCAGCGATCAGAAATGAAGCAGCGGTGATCAAATACAACCAAAAGAAAGCTCTGGTCCTAACCTGGGAAATTCTTCTGGGAGTGACGTGGTTAAGAAGACACAGAGGGCAATGTGTGTCTCTGAAAAAGTCTCCATTGCCCAGAACTTTTGGGTATGGGGGAACTTTGTGAACCCCTCCCCAGTGACAGTGCTTGAATGAAGCAGCCAAACACTAGGCACTTAGCGCTGTAATAAGACCAAGGGAATATTATAACTGCTCTCCTTGGTTGCTGACACTGCTGATCTAACCAGTTGCCGACTGGCCGCTGTTGTTATACGGCGACAGGTTGGCGCAGCTGTGCGAATCGCCGTAGCTGCACGTTGGCTTGGGCAGCTGCAGTGAGCATGCCAGCGGGTCGGGCGGACTCGATGTCCACCAGCGACCCACGATCGCCTGTTACAGAGGCAGAACAGAGATCTGCCAGTGTAAACACGGCGGATCTCTGTTCTGACAGGGGACATGTCACAGATCTACTGTTCCCTGCCATCGGGAACAATTAGATCTGTCATGTCCCTGTCAGCCCAGCCCCCACACAGTTAGAACACACTGAGGGAACACAGTTAACCCCTCGATCGCCCCCTACAGGTTAACCCCTTCCCTGCCAGTGACATTTATACAGTAACCAGTGTCTACTTTTAGCTCTGATCGCTGTATAAATGTCATGGGTCCCAAAAAAGTGTCAAAAGTGTCCGATCTGTCTGCCGCAATATCGCAGTCCCAATAAAAATCACAGATCGCCGCCATTACTAGGAAAAAAATTAAATAAAAATGGCATAAATGCATTAGACGTGATAACTTTTGCGCAGCCCAATCAATATACGCCTATTGCGATTTTATTTACCAAAAATATGTACAAGAATATATATATCAGCCTAAACTGAGGAAGAAATTTGTTTCTTTACATTTTTTTTGGATATTTATTATAGCAAAAAGTAAAAAATATAGTTTTTTGTTATAAAATTGTTGCTCTTTTTTTGTTTATAGCGCAAAAAATAAAAACCGCAGAGGCAATCAAATACCACCAAAAGAAAGCTCTATTTGTGGGAAAAAAAGGACGTCAATTTTGTTTGAGTACAGCGTCGCACGGCCGCGCAATTGTCAGTCATAGCGACACAGTGCCGAATCACAAAAAGTGCTCTGGTCAGGAAGGAGGCAAATCCTTCTGTGGCTGAAGTGGTTAATGGCAGTTACAACAGAGGAAGGAACGATAAAGGAGCGATGGTAAGGTGATGGTAGTCAGGTCAGGAATGGGAGTCCTCTGCATTGATACTACCATATTACTTTGCTCTGCGCAGGTAAGATTACAGTGTCTCTTATGTAATTCATTAAAGTAGAACTAAATCCACGTAAAAAAAAAAAAAACGAATACAGCCACAACAGCATGAAGGTAAAAAAAAAAAAACTTGAGCCCTTGAAACTACTTTAACCTGTCCTAATATACAGTTTCTCACAAAGGGGGTATACCCCTCACATTTTTGTAAATATCTTATAATATCTTTTCATGTGACAACACTGAAGAAATTAAAATTTTCTACAATGTAAAGTAGTGAGTGTACAGGTTGTAGAAGAGCCGGTTCACACTGCCGCGACTTACCAGGCGACTTGAGTCATCTGACAAGTCGCCTCCATGCATTGCAATGGAACCGTTCTAATAGGAGCAACTTAAGTCGCTCCGACTTAGAAAAAGGTTCCTGTACTACTTTTGGGGCAACTTCAGGCGACTTGCATTGACTTCTATAACAGAAGTCGTTTGCAAGCCTCGCTGTGTGGGGTTGCGCTGAGTCTCCCCGCAAGTCAGATCGCCTGTGTGTGAACCGGCTCTTACAGTGTAAATTTTTCTGTCCCCTCAAAATAACAACACACAAGCATTAACCACTTCAGCCCCGGAAGGATTTACCCACTCCCTGACCAGCCCATTTTTTGCCATACGGCAGTGCGTCGCTTTAACTGACAATTGTGTGGTCGTGCAACGTTGTACCCAAACAAAATTTATGTCCTTTTTTTTCCCACAAATAGAGCTTTCTTTTGGTGGTATCCGATTACCTCTGCAGGTTTTATTTCTTGCGATATAAACAAAAAAAGAGCCACAATTTTGAAAAAAAAATATATTTTTTACTTTTTGCTATAATACATATCCAAAAAAAAAAAAACTAAATTTCTTCCTCAATTTAGGCCGATATATATTCTTCTAAATATTTTTGGAAAAAAAATTAAAAAATAAAATCCCAATAAGCGTATAATGGTTTGCGCAAAAGTGCCTACAAACTATGGGAATAGATTTATGGCATTTTTGTGATTATTTTTTTTTTACTAGTAATGGCGACGATCTGCGATTTTTAGGGGGACTGTGATATTGCAGCGGACAGACTGGACACTTTTTTGGGACCAATGACATTTATACAACGATCAGAGCTAAAAATAGCCACGGATTACTGTGTAAATTTCACTGGCAGTGAAAGGGTTAACACTAGGGGCAATCAAGGGGTTAACTGTGTCCCCTGGGAAGTGTTTCTTACTGTATAGGGGCTGGGCTGACTGGGGGAGGTGAGAGATCATTGTTCCCTATCACTGGGAAAAGACAATCGCTCTCAAATCACAAAATTGGGAGAATACCGCGCTTACTAAATTCGTTTTCAAAATTCAGCAACTAGCATGACAATTTGACAAAAGGTATAGAATATAAAGTGCAGCCCTCAAAATTATATGCGATTGTGAAATTTAAATGGGTATAATTATTAATTATACCAATTAATATAATTATACCAATTTGAATTTCACAATCACATATAATTTTGAGATCTGCATTTTATATTCTAATCTCTCTTAACTCCCCTGTCAGAACGGGGATCTGCTTTGTTTACGCTCACAGATCCCTGTTCTGGCTGTCTCAGGAACGATCGCGGGTGGCCGGCGGACATAGAGTCCGCCCCACCCGCTGACCACTCACTCCCGCCGTACAGCTATGGTGATTTGCGCAGGAGAGCCGACCTGCCGGCTACGGTGGCTGGGCGGCAAGTGGTTAATGTCTAAACCGCTGGCAACAAAACTGAGTATACCCCTAAGTGAAAATGCCTAAATTGGGCCCAAAGTGTCAATATTTTGTGTGGCCATCATTATTTTCCAGCACTGCCTTAACCCTCTTGGGCATGGAGTTCACCAGAGCTTCACAGGTTGCCACTGGAGTCCTCTTCCACTCCTCCATGACGACATCACGGAGCTGGTGGATGTTAGAGACCTTGCGCTCCTCCACCTTCCGTTTGAGGATGCCCCACAGATGTTAAGTGTGTTGAGTTATTTTGAGGGGACAGCAAATTTACACTGTTATACAAGCTGTACACTCACTACTTTACATTGTAGCAAGGTGTCATTTCTTTAGTGTTGTCACATGAAAAGATATAAAATATTTACTAAAATGTGAGGGGTGTACTCACTTTTGTGAGATTCTGTATTCTTTTGAAGATTTTAGTGCAATATGTTTCTGCAATAGTTTGTGTCCCTGCCCCTTTCACATAAAAGGGTTGATTCTCTTGCAGTTATATTCCCCATATCATTTGGTTATTCTGCATGCTAGATAACCCATCCTGGCAGCCAGACATCACTCACTAACTGCTGAAGTAGGAAGGATGTCAGCGATGTCTTGACCGCTTCAATGGCGAAGAGGATCAGTATTTGTTATATTTAGGCTTTACCAGTTTTAAATTTAGATTGGGTTTGAAGTGTGTTTTTTAACACAGAAAGTGTTATGAGTCGCCTACCAATCAGGAAAAAGCATGCATTGCTTTCTCAAGTTACTTTATTACAAGGCCCTGCGGACAAGTTCACACTGAGTGTAAAATCTAAAAACTGCACATAAAAATCTGGCACACAAGACAATAAACCCAACTTCTGGAAAGTCCTGATGCTTGATATGAATGCGAGGCAGGCAGTCAGAAGGGTCTACCTGTTCGGTCTTACCTGTGTATGATAGCCCCCAACTCTCTGCATCTTTTCCTAGAAGACTACAAAACGTGTGTCGATATTTGTCCAGGTTCACATCCGATGTTCCAATGCCAACCATCTGAACACAATAAAAAGATATCAGAACATAAACAAAAATGAAAGGGGTAAAAAGCAGCATGCACTACACGTGCATTTCTAGGTATCTCTTGAATAAAAGACAGCAATGCACACACAAAGACTTCCAATGCTGGAAACTGACAGTGAAAAACGCCAGTTTTACAGCTTTTACATACTCCATTTAGCAGTGGTTGGGGTGGCAGATAGACCTGACCCCAGTCCCCCCCCCCTTCGCTCCAGCCTGCACCGCACCCACACCCCCCCTCCATCACCAGCTCACTCACCCTGTGCTGACAGGCG
>BLSH010076090.1:2183295-2198091 GCA_018402905.1 Glandirana rugosa | reverse complement strand
GAAAATAACCCCTAGTGTGTTTTTTGTAGCCATAAATTAATATAAGACCCAATCTTATTTTCGGGGATACACAGTATGCTGAGGAACACACTTAAAACTGAGTTCCAACCCACAAATACATCTTTATATATTTCAAATTTGCTATGCATGATGAATCACCTTTGCAAAAAAAAAAAAAATCTATCTATCTATATACACACTCACCCTAAGTGCTCTGTTGCTATGTGGTCCCTGTAATCTTCCACTTCCTGATCCACGGAACTCTGCATCACTTCCTGCCTTGCATGGACTCATGGGAGATGTGAGTCATCATTTCTCATGAGTCAGTGGGCATCCCTGAGCTGTAAAATCACGTTATTTCCAGACAGGAAATGACGCGATTTTGTGGGGGAGACACGTTATCTATGTTGCCATAACAACGGGACGGGACCTCCCTCCGTTGTTGCCCATTGTTATGGCAACAAGACATACACTTGAGATCGAGAGGTGCATGCTGGTTACCCAGCATGTACCTTATCCAGGAAGAGGTTCGAGGAGGGTGCGAGTGGGCTTCACATGCACACAGCTAAGATGGGAACTCCCAGTAAAGAAAAAATCTGTAATGTAAGTACAAAATAAATAAGAAGACTACCTGGATTTAAAGCTATCAATCATTTTATGTATGTAATGAATACTAACTAGGTGGATGCCAGCAAAAAAAAAAAATTATGTGGGCTGAACTCCGCTTTAAAGAACTGAAGTCTAAAATAATTTCCTAGAGTTTCTAACAGCAGAGTTGTTAATATACCCAAACGTATATCCAAACCCAAGAGCAAGAATGGTGGTATTAACATTATTTTAATCCCGGTTTAGTGAACTCGACAGTTGTACATAAGTGGAAGTTCATATACTGTATGTTCACAGTTCCATTCAATTTATGAAAAAGATATGTTTTTTATACAAAATATCAATGTACTAATACAATCAGCACTGCTAAATTATACCCTTCTGTTAATTATTGTGAAACAAAAAAGTATTTTCCAAAAAACAGAACAAAATAATATTAATAAAATGAATAGAAAAAACACTTGACGTGTCTTGTGTTCCAAGCTGCGACACTTTCAGGTGTTTTCACCTCAACCCAATCTATACTCAATAACGATATACTATAGTGCAGTGCAACACATCAATTGAATACAGTTCATACATAAATAGATTTCTATAGTGAACTTCCCAACACCCAGTGCTTCTTATGTGGAAAAAATGTTGGTGTTGCCTTTCTGTCCCACATAACGTGGTGTGGTGATCGTGAGAGGAGAAGAGTTGGGAGGAAGAGCTGACTCCAGATTAGGAGAGGAGCAAGGAAGTGGAGCTCTGAGTTGCTGTCGGATGAGAATGATGGGCTATTGATTTTCTTCTGAGAGGTAAGCAGGCAATTCAGCTGGTGGTGGATCACTCGTCACAAGGAATTTGATTTATCATTCATATTAAGAATTTTGGATAATTTTTTCCACTGGGTGTTGGACAGTTCACTACAAAAGTCTATTTATTGCTTTAGTCTTGCACTGCACTATAGTATATAGTTATTTTTATACAAAATGTTTATTAAAATAAAGAACTGGAACAGTGACAGTCTCTTGTATGCTTGTGTTACCTCCAATCTAAAATACATTGCCAATAAGATCACATACGGAGATAGTAATTACTGTAAGACTGGGGAGGTCACCCCAAAATTAACGTGAGAGTAGAATCACACCATTGGTATTATTTGTTTGGGAATTTTAAAGGACAGTTCCTATTCCCATATATAAAACTTTCAGAAGGGATAATTTGATTATTCAATGATTTCCACTGGGCTATGGCCCCTGTACGTCTGCATTGTGAGAAGGAGCAATGATAACGATTACAAAAGCCTGTTTTGTTTTTTCAACATCACCAGAGATCGATGACAGTTATACCAAGCTGATTTTATTACACGTTTTTTTTATTTTGAAAAAAGTTCACTTTTTTGGAAAAAATAACATTTTTGCAGGAAAAAAAAAAGTGCATTTATTTTTTTCCTGCAGAAGCTTGCAAAGCACTGCACCCGTGATCAGGGGTGGGTGCAATGCCAGGAATCTACAGACAAGCTCTACAGCTTTCAGCCCATATACGGGCTGACTTACAAGCAGCAGGGCTTGTGAATGAACTACAAGGGCGCTCATCAGCCACTTCTGCAATACAAGCTTCCTGCTTGCAATTTTTTTCTAGACAAAGTTCTGCTTTATGGACTACAATCAATTTAATAATTTAATCTCCTCATCTGAACTGGAAGGACTACTACGATAAAAACCATACCTGTCCATCAGAATCATAGCCCCGAGTCTCTTCTCCAGCTGGCAGGACTGGGGCTCGAGTTTCCTGGTCTCTGCGGACTCCGCTCAGGACAAATCGCCAGGCACGACTGTTGCGTGGGCGACGTGCCATGCTGCACAGTGAATGCTGCAAAAAATCCAAACAAAAACCTAGTAGATGGTCCACAGTGTCGCTAAATTTTGTTAAATGCAAGCACTTTACTTCAACCAAAACATTCAACAGCAAGCTTCATGCCATCAAGCTGACCATAGAAATGCCACCCTCCATATTCCATTATACTATTTTACTCCCTCCCCCTTATCCGGAACCCAGTTCTTTGTAAATAAAGCTACCTAATTGCATACCTCCCAGCTTTTGAACTTCAGAATGAGGGACACTTGAGAGAGGAATGTTTTCCTACGCACACCACTGCAAAAATCGGTGTGGCCAAAGGATTAAGAGCAGGAGGGGCTTATGGGGCTTGGTTAAACAAAACCTGGGCTTCCCGCTTAGATTGCTGTGCCACAAGCAAGAATCTCAGATGCAAACTCCAGTACAAACAAATAAAAAAAAAGAATAAAAAGCTCCATTACAAATGGTTTTGCACACACTGTGGAAGAGTGTTACACAAAGTGTGGAAGTATTCAGGAGTATGTTTCATAGAGAGTGTGAGGTTCAAGAATGCGCTACATACAGAGTGTGAGGTTCAGCAATGCGTACGTACACCGTGGGAGGTTTAGGAACGCATTTCGTACAGTGTGAGGTTCAGAAATGCATTACGTACAAAGTGTGAGGTTAAGAAATGCGTTACGTACAAAGTGTGAGGTCAAGAAATGTGTTACGTATAGAGTGTGAGGTTCAAGAATGCGTTACATACAGAGTGCGAGGCTCACCCTCTGCAGCTCCCTCTCAATTTCTCCGGCCTTAGTGAACTCCACTGCCCGCCCCTAGAGTTCATAGCCTGCAGGGTGAGGATCTTTCGCACGGCGAGGGGCCCCACCACGACACTACTCTTGGCCCTCCTGGGGGCCCCCAGCTTCCATCCTCAGCCCGCCGGAGCAGACCTCACCAAACCACACGTCACCGGAAGACCGCCAGTGGGCAGAGTGAGGTATAAGGGTCAGGTGCCGCTCTGTGGTGGCCAAAGTCAGGAGGAGGGGCAGAGTGGCGCTCTGTGGTGGGAAGAGTGAAGAGGAGGGGCCAGGTGCCGCTCTGTGGTGGCCGAAGCGAGGAGGAGGGGCCGGTGCCGCTCTCTGGTGGCCAAAGTCAGGGCCGGGTGCTGCTTTGTGGTTGGCAGGGTCAGGGAGGAGCAGGGTGGCGCTCTGTTTGTGGGGTGGAATCAGGAGGCTAAAAGCACATATCAGCCCGTCCATCCCCGACATCAGAGACTGAATTTGACAGCTGCACTTTCCCCCAATGCAGCTGTACCCCTGCCGGCTCGCCCACCAATCCCTGGATGTGCTAGATGTTACAGCACACTGCTGCATCTCCTGCTCTGCTGTTTACATAATGGAGTAATGTGGGACAAAGCCCCTGTACTCTGGGACCGCTGGACAAAGGTTCAAATGCAGGCTAGTCCCGCCCAACCCAGGACTGTTGGGAGGTATGTTAATGTGCCCCTGCTATCAGAGGGCGAAGATAGTTCTTTATGTGTCCATTGTCAAAAAAAATGTCTGTAAATAGTTCTATGTGGACTTATCAGTCGCATTGCTACAATAGCTGTTTGTAGATATAACTATGGTGGACTTTAGCTTACTGTATCAGACTAGATCTCTATTATGATATATAATTTACCTGAGCCCCATCTCTATCCAGCAACGTGCACGAGAGCCTTGGCTCTCCTGGATCTCTCCCTCCTCACTGGCTGAGACAGCAGTGGTAGCCATTGGCTCCCGCTATGGTCAATTACAGCCAGCAAGCCAATGCAGAGAGAGTGGGGGCAGGGCCAAGTCACCCTCCTTGTGTGAATGGACACACGGAGCAGTGGTTCAGGTGTCCCCATAGCAAGCAGCTTGCTATTGGGGCACTAAGCGGGAGGGGCCTGGAGCACCGGCGGGAGGACCCGGGAGGATTGGGGCTGCTCTCTGCAAAACCACTACACACAGCAGGTAAGTATAACATGTTTGTTATTTCAAAAAAACAAACCTTTAATATCACTTTAAATTCTATCTCGACGAGAACGCTGTCACCAGAATAGGAAGTTAAGAAAAATTCTCCCTAATGTGACAAAGAGCAGTAAAAAACAAAAAAGAACCAAAACAAAAACGGACAAGGGTTCTAACCATCCCCCGCTGTATCCAGAACTGTGAAAAAAAATGTCTTGGCGAGAGAGTTGGCTGTGTAATTTGGCCCCTTGTATCATCTAAAATACCTGGCTGATCCTGCCCTCCCCTCTGTAAACCACATTTATCATGGCTGCTAAACCCCAACACTGTGGTCAGTTTACATGCCTCAGTCATCCACTGTCTCTCCTCTGTCCTCTCCCCCACCACCTGTCAGCTCCTGTCAGTGCCCGCCCCTCCCCACTGCTAAAATAACTTTGTAATTTTCAGGCAATCCCTAGTGTACGATAATGCCATGTGCCCAGTGTGTGTGATTTCTTAAAGAAATTACGTTCTATACCTTATTTCAGAGCGCTGCTCGGCATTCACGTGACCGCCCTCCTCCTGACGGACGTCAGCAGGGGAATCTCAGCCCTTCCCACTGTAGCTGTCAGATCGGGAGGGGGTATGGTGGGTGTTCATGTGAGCGCCGCTCTGAAATAAGGTATAGAACGGCATTTTTTAAATAAAGCACACATTGGGCACATAGCATTATCGAACACTAGGAATTGCCTGAAAATTACAAAGAGGGTTTACAACCACTTTAACTACAGTGCCTTGAAAAAGTATTCATGCCCCTTGAAATTTTCCAAATTTTGTCATGTTACAACCAAAAATGTAAATATTTTATTGGGATTTTATGTGATAGACCAACACAAAGTGGCACATAATTGTGAAGTGGAAGGAAAATGATAAATGGTTTTCAACATTTTTTACAAATAAATATCTGAAAAGTGTGGCGTGCATTTGTGTTCAGCCCCCTTCAGCAGCCACGAGATCGTGGATTGTGAGCGTGCGCCGCCGAAACCACGCTCACTGTGTTACGGGGGAGCCAGAGAGTGGGTAGGGCGGACTCGATGTCCGCCGGCTACCCACAATCGCTCCCCTGCAGTGACAGAACAGAGGTCCGTGTATGTAAACACAGGGATCTCCGTTCTTACAGGGGGAAGGACTGTGATCGTAGGCTCCCTGTGTATGGGAGGCGCGATCACTCGCCTCCCCCAGTCAGCCCAGCCCCCATACGGTAACACATCCCAGGGAACTTAGTTAACCCTTAGAGCGCCCCTACTGTTAACCCCTTCCCTGCCAGTGACACTTATACAGTAATCAGTGCATTTTCATAGCACTTATCGCTGTATAAATGTCAATGGTCCCAAAAAATTTCAAAATTGTCTGACATCTCCGCCGCACTTTTGCAATCCCACTAAAAATCGCAAATCGTCGCCATTACTAGTAAAAAAAATTAAAACCCCGTAAATGATTTCTCATTGTTAGTAAACGCGCCAACTTTTGCGCAAACCAATCAATATACACTGATTGCTATTTTTTTTACCAAAAATATGAGGAAGAATACATATATCGGCCAAAACCGATGATGAATAAATTTGCTTTTTAAATATATTTTTTTGGATATTTATTTTGGCAAAAACTAAGAAGCATTGTTTTTTTTTTCGCAAAATTGTCGCTCTTTTTTTTATAGCGGTGATCAGAAATGACGCAGAGGTGATCAAATACCACCAAAAGAAAGCTCTATTTGTGGGGAAAAAAGGACATCAATTTTGTTTGGGTACAACGTCGCATGACCGCGCAATTGTCAGTTAAAGCGACCCAGTGCCGAATCACAAAAAGTGCTCTGGTACCAAAGGGGGAAATCCTTCCGGGGCTGAAGTGGTTAAAGCAGAGTTAGGTTATGAAAAAAAAAAACAAGCTTTAAACATCTTACTGAGCACTGTTCAGTCCATCATCCAAAAATGGAAAGAGTATGGCACAACTGCAAACCTAAGAAGACATGGCCGTTCACCTAAACTGACAGGCTGGGCAAGGAGAGCATTAATCAGAGAAGCAGGCAAGAGGTCCATGGTAACTCTGGAGGGGCTGCAGAGATCCACAGCTCAGGAGGGAGAATCTGTCCACAGGACAACTATTAGCTGTGCACTCCACAAATCTGTCCATTATGGAAGAGTGGCAAGAAGAAAGCCATTGTTGAAAGAAAGCCATAAGTCCCATTTGCAGTTTGCAAGAAGCCATGTAGGGGGGACAGCAAACATGTGGAAGAAGGTGCAGTGGTCAGATGAGACCAAAATTTAACTATTTGGCCTAAAAGCAAAACGCTATGTGTGGGGAAAAACAAACACTGCACATCACCCTGCACACACCATCCCCACCGTGAAAAATGGGGGTGGCAACTTCATAGTGTGGGGATGCTTTTCTTCATCAAGGACAGGGAAGCTGGACAGAGTTCATGGGAAGGTGGATGGAGCCAAATTCAGAGCAATCTTAGAAGAAATCCTGTTAGAGTCTGCAAAAGACTTGAGACTGGGGCAGAGGTTCACCTTCCAGCAGGACAACGAACCTAAACATACAGCCAGAGCTACAATGGAATGGTTTAGATCAAAGCATATTCATGTGTTAGAATGGCCCAGTCAAACTTCAGACCTAAATCCAATTGAGAATCTATGGAAAGACTTGAAAATTGCTGTTCACAGACGCTCTCCATCCAATCTGACAGAGCTTGAGCTATTTTGAAAAGAAGAACGGGCAAAAATGTCCTCTCTAGATGTGCAAAGCTGGTAGAGGCATCGCCAAAAAGACTTGCAGCTGTAATTGCAGTGAAAGGTGGTTCTACAAAATATTTTCCTTCCATTTCACAATTATGTGCCACTTTGTGTTGGTGTATCACATAAAATTCCAATAAAATACATTTACGTTTTTGGTTATAACATGACAAAATGTACAGGTACTGTATGGGCAAATTGAAAAAAAAAAAAAAAAAAAGAGAGAGAAAAAAGAAAAAAAGTCCTCCAGCAGGAGTTTAAAATAAATAGAAAAAAAAATTAAAACATTTTAGTGAGAGGTCTCCAGGGACGGGGGAGGTAAACCTGGTGTTGGACTTTAACCACTTGCCGACCGCCAACCGCAGGTTGACGGCGGCAAAGTGGCTCGTTATCGCAAATCGCCGTCATACGACGGCGGCTGCGATAACGCGCACTGTGAGCGCGCGCGTGCCGCCGGAGGCGCGCCCGCATGCTCACTGTGTTCGGTGAGGGACAGGGAGCGGGTGCGGCGGCTTCGATTGCCGCCGGCTCCCCGCGATGGCCCCCCCGGAGCAAAGGAACGGAGGTCCGTGTATGTAAACACGAACCTCCGTTCTGTGTGAGGGGGAAGGGCTGTGATCACAGTGTTCCTGTATACGAAGGCTGTGACCACTTCCCTTCCCCAGCTAGGGCATCCCCCATACAGTTAGAACACGCCCAGGGAACATAGGTAATCCTTAGAGCGCCCCCTGCAGGTTAACCCCTTCACTGCCAATGGCATTTACACAGTAATCAGTGCATTTTTATAGCACTGATCGCTGTATAAATGGCAATGGTCCCAAAAAAGTGTCAAAATAGTCCGACATGTCCGCTGAAATATCGCAGTACCGCTAAAAATCGCAGATCGCCGCCATAACTAGTAAAAAAATAAAAAATAAATAAAAAGCCCAAAAATGAATTCTCATCCTCCTTAAACGCGACCACTTTTGCGCAAACCAATCAATAAACGCCGATTGCGATTTTTTTTTTATCGCAAATATGAGGAAGAATATAAATCGGACAAAAACGGTGAAAAAAAATGTTTTTTTATATTTTTTTTTGGATTTGTATTCTAGCAAAAAGTAAGAAATTTGGGTTTTTTTTGCAAAATTGTCGCTCTTCTTTTGTTTATAGCGGCGATCAGAAATGACGCAGAGGGGATCAAATACCACCAAAAGAAAGCTCTATTTGTGGGAAAAAAAGGACGCAAATTTCGTTTGGGTACAACGTCGCACGACCGCGCAATTTTTAGTTAAAGCGACACAGTGCCGAATCATAAAAAGGGCTCCGGTCCTAAAGCTGGAAGTCCTTCCGGGGCTGAAGTGGTTAAAGTGATTGTAAAGGTTTACGCCTCTTGCACACTGAAGCTTAAAAAAGCTCAGTACAGATTATTTTTTTTATTGAGCAAAAATACAGCCCATTAATTGTAATGTGCCTATGCACACAGCTGCGTAAACAAGAGCCGTGTATTCTTCAGTAAAAAAAAAAATAGAAAATCTGCATTTTTGGTCAATGCAAATACATGCAAAAAAAAAAAAAAAAACGGCTTTAAAAGTAGATGCTCAAACAGGAGTATCGTGTGAAAGAGGCCTTGGGGTTTTTACCTAAAGGCCTCTTGATACTCCTGTTTGAGCATGTACTTTTTCAGCCCTTTTTTAAATGTATTTGCTTGTATTCACGCGCATATGCGTATATTTGCGTGCAAATTTATTTCACGTTCACAATATGTTCATGAGGCACAAATTACTGACCAAAAATGTAGATTTTTCTTTTTTTACTGAAGACTACACAGCACTTGTTTACGCACCTGTGTGCATAGGCACGTTACAATTAATGGGTTGTATTTTGGCTCAGTAAAAAAAATAAGCTGTACTGAGCATTTTTAAGCTGCAGTGTGCAAGAGGCCCAATGCATACTATGTATTAAGGTAAAAAAAAGCCCAATCCCGATCCAGCAATCCTCATTGCACAGATGTCAATCAAATTCTGTGACAAGCAAGCTGGGGGGGCAGGGCCAAGCCGCCCGGTCTGTGTCAATGGATGCAAGCAAAGTGGCTTTAGAGCGAGCCCGTACGAGTGCCCCCATGGAAGGCGGCTTTCTATGGGGTCACTCGTCAAAGAGGAGGAGCCAGGAGCGCCGACAAGGGACCCTAGAAGAGGAGGATCTGGGCCGCTCTGTGCAATACCATTGCAGGTAAGTATAACATGCTTTTTATTTTAAAGGAAAATCACCCAAAAGGTTTAGGCCTCATACACACGGGCGTTTTGTAATGCCACGTTTTTGGGCGTTTTTTGCTGCTCTCCATGTTATTTAATGGTCCTCTAAAACGTTGACGTTTTTGAGCAGTAGAGGGCGTCGGCGTTAGTGAGCTGTAGCTAGAACGCAGGACCAGTGCGTTCTGAAGCTGCAGCGTCATGGCGTTTTTGATGCTGAGCCGGCAAAACGCTCAACAACGTTGCTTAACATTGTATACACAGCGTTAAGCCTCGTCAGGCGTTCTATTCAAAATCAATGGTTTCCTATGGGAGCCCATTGATTTGAATAAAAGCCGCACCAGAAATCGGATCATGGTCATCCGACTTGCGGCGCGACTTGTGTGCTGCTTCTTCTTCTTCTGGAGATGTTGACTCGTCGCTCTCTTCCACTCGAATGCCGGGTCCATGCTGGATTTTGGGGGGGGGGGACCCTACACCGTTTTTTTCGGCGTGGGGGCTCCTCTTAAAATCCATGCCAGATCGAAGAGCCTAGTATGCTCTTGGGGGGGGGACCCCACGCAAATATTTTGCGGGGGTTCCCCTTTAAAACCCCTAGCACACAAGTCGGATCACCGTGATACGACTTCTGGTGCAGCTTCTATTCAAATCAATTGGCTCCCATAGGAAACCATTGATTTTCAATAGAGGCAGAAAATGCCGCTGAAAGCTAGCGTGAAAAAACGTGCATTGACGTTAATGCAAAACGCCGAGAAAAACTGCAATTTTTTCCCTGATGTCAGGCCCGGCGTTTTGCTTATTTTTTTGCAAACGCCCGTGTGTATGAGGCCCTAATGTTACTTTAAAACTGAACTGTGGAAAAAAAAAAAAATCTAAAAAGCTACCTTTACAGTGGGGCACTCCCAGTACTGAAAGGTTAAAAAACTTTCAAATCTGTCTAGGATACCATTTAAAAAGCTCTTTTAGATACCTATTCCCCTGCTTCTCTGGCAGCTGTCACTGCTGACCAGGCATTCTACACATATACATCAGAGTGCAACCGATTGAGCAACAAAGAGAAGCAGCTTTAGGGCACCGGTCACACAGTAAAGAGGAAGCAGGAGTGAGGGATAAGATACAGTAAACCTGCTTTTTTATTGGTACCCTAGAAAACAAGAACTGAACCTTTGCAAGGGAAGCCCCACTGCAAGGCTAACTTTAGATGTTGCCTAGAGCCTAGCTTTAAAGCCCAACACTAAACTCTTCGCCTCCTGACCCCTGAAGAGGTTCTCCTGAAGTTCAGTTTTGTTTGTTTTTTAATTGCTTTAATGTGTAACCTGCTCAAAGAAAGAACAACCATACTGACAAAATAATTATAGAAATTTGGAACAGGTTGAATGTAAACCAGTTAACTAGGCCAATTAACCAAGCCATAAAACACACATATACAGAACTAACCCAGATGCATTGCTAAGGTCTACTAAACTGTAGAGTCTCTGCTCCAAGTACAGACACCGTCGATGCAAGAGAGGACATGCATGCATTCTGATCTAAATATAAATTAAAAACATGCTGATACAGCAAAGCAGATTCCTTTATTAGTTTAGGAAAATAAGTCAAACGGAACAGTTTTCTGTTTTTAACTTTCAGAAAACATTACTTTAAAACTTTTGAAGGTTTTCTACATGATCCACTATGTCGTCGTACACAACAAACCACCCGTTTATGTTTACACTTTCTAAAACTACAACCAATGAATAATCTAGTGTCCAAGAGTTTCAATTTACATCACCATCTTGTGGCCAAGATTGTAACTGCAGCACAATTCTTATAGTGGTTGTCAAGGCTTATGAAAAAAAAAAAAAAAAAAAAAAAACACCTGCAAGATAAAGGCATAATGAGCTAGTATGCATGGCATACTAGCTCATTATGAAATGCTTACCTGAGATTGACGCCGTGCAGCGGTCCCCGAGCATGTTGTGTCCGAACAATCACAGCGCGGACTCCAGCACACGGGAGCCGTCATTTACGGCACACATAGTGAAGAAACGACCCAGTCATGCTGTTTCTTCAGTGCGCATGTGCAGATGACGTTGGCACATGCAGATACAGGGAATATCTCCTAAACGGTGCAAGTTTAGGAGATATTCCCGGGACTTACAGGTAAGCCTTATTATAGGCTTACCTGTAGTTTAAAGTGGTTTTCATGACTTGACAACCACTTTAAAGAGGAAGTAAACCCTGATGGGTTTTACTTCTTCTTTGTTTCTCCTGATTACCCTGCAATATAAAAGCATAATAGATGAGTATGCATCGCATACTACTCTATTATGTGACACTTACCTGCTCCAGGAAGCGTCCATCTTCGCCCCTCTTCCTTCCGGAGGCCACTGCGATTTTGCCATTTGCTGAAGCCGCATGACGTCACTCCCGTGCATGCGTGTGGGAGCCACCAATCGTGGCATGCTGTCAGTGAAGAAACGGCTCGGAGGCCCTTTGTTCACTGCGTATGTGCCCGATTATGTGGGCACATGCGAGTACACTGCATATCTCCTGAACCGTGCAGGTTTGGGAGATATGCAGGGAACCTAAAGGGTAAGCCTTATTATAGGCTTACCTGATTTAAAGTGGTTGTCAAAACTTGACAACCACTTTAACACCCTGACCAGTAGTTAAAGGGGAATGCAAGCCTAACACTAACTATACCTAAAAACGTTTCATTATCTCCCTCGCGCCCCCCCAGAGAGAGAGGGAACAAGAGAGTGAGAGAGAGCAAGAACGAGAGAGATAAAACGAGAACGAAAGAGAGAAAAACAAGAACGAAAGAGAGAAAAACGAGAGAGAATGAGAGAGGGGGAGAAAACGAGAGAGAGAATGAGAGAGAGGGAGAGAAAGAGAGAGAAAACGAGAGAGAGAGAGAAAACGAGAGAGAGAGAGAGAGAGAAAACGAGAGAGAGAGAGAAAACGAGAGAGGGAGAGAGAAAACGAGAGAGAGAGAGAGAGAGAGAAAACAAGAGAAAGAACGAGAACGAGAGAGAGAGGAGAACGAGAGAGAGAGAGAGGAGAACGAGAGAGAGAGGAGAACGAGAGAGAGAGAGAAGGAGAACGAGAGAGAGAGAGAGAGAGAAGGAGAACGAGAGAGAGAGGAGAACGAGAGAGAGAGAAGGAGAACGAGAGAGAGAGAAGGAGAACGAGAGAGAGAGAAGAACGAGAGAGAGAGAAGGAGAACGAGAGAGAGAGAAGGAGAACGAGTGAGAGAGTGAGAGAGTGAGAGAGTGAGAGTGAGAGTGAGAGTGAGTGAGTGAGAGAGAGACTGTGTGCATTACAGGCTTACTCAGACCACCGTCCAGAGCACTGTGCAGAATTCACTGGGAAGTTCAGTGTGCTGCTGCTTCTCCTCCTCCCCCCAGCTCTTATGCGGCTGAGAACAGAGGGAATGTGATCACTTATGAAAAAAAAAAAAAAAGGGAAAAAAATGTATTTAATTTTTTTTTTATATCTATAAAAAAAAGGTTTGCTTTTCATTTCTATTTTAAACTGAATGGGTTGTTTTACAAGGGGGTTATTTACAATCACTTACAGTATTTGTAAACTCTAACTTTTTATAAATAGTAAAGAGGGTTATGTACACTTCATCGTTCAAAGCGTGATGACCCTTACTCTATTGTTCTGTTATCTTTTAACTATAATGGGTTTGTTTGCTTGCCCCTTGTTCTTGTTTTAACATCTTTATATTGTGCTATTGGCTGTATAGTAGAAAAAAAAAATCCTTGGTAAAATAAACAATTTCATACCTACCCTCTCTGTGCAGTGCAATGGAATGGCATGGGGGGGGCTCTGATCCTCCTTTTCTTGGGTCCCCCGGCAGCACTCCTTGCTTCTCTTCTTGATGTGCCACCATAGGAAACCCCTTCCTTTTATGGCACACCTGTAGGCACGATCCCAAGCTGCGCTGCCTGCATCCACAGACATAGATAGTGCGGCTTGGCCCTGTCCCCGTCACAGGAATTAAAGCGGAGTTCCACCCAAAAGTGGAACTTTCACTGGTTGGATTCCTCCCCCCCTCAGGTGTCACATTTGGCACCTTTCGTGGGGGAGGGGGAAGAGGACACCTGTCTTTAGAGCTCTGGCCGGCCGCCGCAGCCACTGACGTCAGCAGCCCGGCTCCCTCCTTCCTGCTCCTGGTCGCCTGGCCAATAGCAGAGCGCAGCGGAGCCTCGCTCATGCGCAGTAAGGTGAAGCTGTAATCCTACACGTCCAGGTTCCCTTACCCGCAATGGACGCGGCTGCACCCGACCCCCAATCCGAAGATCAGCGGCGGGTGCCGACATCGCTGGACTCCAGGACAGGTAAGTGTCCTATTATTAAAAGTCAGCAGCTACTGTATGTGTAGCTGCTGACTTTAAATTTTTTTTTCCCTGGCGGACCTCCGCTTTAACTGACAGCAGCAGAAGATAATGGCTGCAGCTGCCTGAGCAAAGCCAGTGCAAGCCGGGAGAACCACTACAGACGGACACAGTGCTGATCAAGAGAGGGCTCAGGTAAGTATAAGGGGGGGGGGGGGGTGAGGGGGCATACTGCTACCTAAACAATTCTTACCTTAATGCAAGGAATGCATTAAGGTAAAAAAGAAAAAAAATTAGCCTTTATAACCACTTTAAAGGAGATGTTCACCTTTCTGAAAAAATAATAAATGTACATATTTTTGTGTATTTCTTTCACAGAAGTCTGCAGAGCATTGCACCCGCGGTCATCAACGCCCTGACAGTCCATTTAGAGCTACAAGCTGTCTGCCACAATGAAAGACTGGACTTGTGGTTTCTTCATGCACAGATTTGTGTGAATGAATGACGCGGCGGTGTAGGCGGAGCCCCTCACAGCTGTGCTGATTTTCAAATGTGAGCCCTCATACACACGGGCGTTTTGTAATGCCACGTTTTTGGGCGTTTTTTGCTGCTCTCCATGTTATTCAATGGCCCTATGAAAACGCTGACGTTTTTGAGTAGTAGAGGGCGTCGGCGTTAGTGAGCTGTAGCTAGACCAGTGCGTTCCGAAGCTGCAGCGTCATGGCGTTTTTGACGCCGAGCCGGCAAAACGCTCAATAACGTTGCTTAACCACTTCAGCCCCGGAAGGATTTCCCACTTTAGGACCAGAGCCCTTTTTGCGATTCGGCGCTGCGTCGCTGTAACTGACAATTGCGCGATCGTGCGACGTTGTACCCAAACGAAATTTACGTCCTTTTTTTCCCACAAACAGAGCTTTCTTTTGGTGGTATTTGATCATTGCTGCGTCATTTCTGATCGCCGCTATAAACAAAAGAAGAGGGACAATTTTGCAAAAAAACCCAAATTTCTTACTTTTTGCTAAAATACAAATCCAAAAAAAATATAAAAAAA
>BLSH010076090.1:2150052-2183285 GCA_018402905.1 Glandirana rugosa | reverse complement strand
ATGGCCCTATGAAAACGCTGACGTTTTTGAGTAGTAGAGGGCGTCGGCGTTAGTGAGCTGTAGCTAGACCAGTGCGTTCCGAAGCTGCAGCGTCATGGCGTTTTTGACGCCGAGCCGGCAAAACGCTCAATAACGTTGCTTAACCACTTCAGCCCCGGAAGGATTTCCCACTTTAGGACCAGAGCCCTTTTTGCGATTCGGCGCTGCGTCGCTGTAACTGACAATTGCGCGATCGTGCGACGTTGTACCCAAACGAAATTTACGTCCTTTTTTTCCCACAAACAGAGCTTTCTTTTGGTGGTATTTGATCATTGCTGCGTCATTTCTGATCGCCGCTATAAACAAAAGAAGAGCGACAATTTTGCAAAAAAACCCAAAATTTCTTACTTTTTGCTAAAATACAAATCCAAAAAAAAATATAAAAAAAAATTTTTTTTTCACCGATTTTGGCCGATTTATATTCTTCCTCATATTTGCGATAAAAAAAAAAAAAAAAAAAAATCGCAATCGGCGTTTATTGATTGGTTTGCGCAAAAGTGGCCGCGTTTATGGATGATGAGAATTCATTTTTGGGGTTTTTATTATTTTTTATTAGTAATGGCGGCGATCTGCGATTTTTAGCGGTACTGCGATATTGGGGCGGACATGTCGGACCAGTTTGACACTTTTTTGGGACCATTGGCATTTATACAGCGATCAGTGCTATAAAAATGCACTGATTACTGTGTAAATGCCATTGGCAGTGAAGGGGTTAACCTGCAGGGGCGCTCTAAGGGTTAACAGTGTTCCCTGGGCGTGTTCTTACTGTAGGGGGACTGCCCTAGCAGGGGAAGGGAAGTGATCACAGCTTCCCTGTGTAGAGGAAGGCTGTGATCACAGCCCTTCCCCCTTCACAGAACGGAGGTCCGTGTTTACTTATACGGACCTCCGTTCTTTCACTCCGGGGGGGGGGGGGGCATCGCGGGTAGCCAGCGGCGATCGAGGCCGCCGCACCCGCTCCCTGGCCCTCCCCGAACACAGTGAGCGCGATCTCGCAGCCGCTGTCAGATGACGGCGATTTGCGATATCGCACCACTTTGTCGCCGTCAACTTGCGGTTGGCGGTCGGCAAGTGGTTAACGTATACACAGCGTTAAGCCTCGTCAGGCATTCTATTCAAAATCAATGGTTCCCTATGGGAGCCCATTGATTTGAATAGAAGCCGCACCAGAAGTCGGATCACGATGATCCGACTTGCAGCGCATCTTGTGTGCCAGGGGTCTTAAAGGGAAACCCCCGCAAAAAAATTGTGTGGGGTTACCCCTCAAGAGCATACCAGGCTCTTCGATCTAGCATGGATTTTAAGGGGATCCCCCAAGCCGAAAAAAACTGCGTAGGGTCCTCCCCAAAATCCATACCAGACCCTTATCCGAGCACGCAGCCTGGCCGGCCAGGAAAGGGGGTGGGGACGAGCGAGCGCCCCCCCCCCTCTTGGACCATACCAGGCCGCATGCCCTCAACATGGGGAGTATGGGTGCTTTGGGGCAGGGGGGGTGCTGCGCCCCCCACCCCAAAGCACCTTGTTCCCATGTTGATGGGGACAAGAGCCTCTTCCCGACAACCCTGGCCGTTGTTTGTCGGGGTATGTGTGCGGGGGCTTATCGAAATCTGGAAGCCCCCTTTAATAAGGGGGCCCCCAGATATCGGTCCCCCCCCCCTATGTAAATGAGTATGGGGTACATCGTACCCCTACCCATTTACCTGGGGGAAAAAAAGTGTACAAAAAAAAAACAACACTACACAGCTTTTTAAAATATTTTATTAAATCCGCTCCGGCATCTTCTCCCCTCTCTTCGGCTCTTTTGTTCTTTTGCTGCTGTCTCCCCGGCTAGCTTCTCCCGCCGCTGCTTCTTCTTCTTCTTCTGGAGATGTTGACTCGTCGCTCTCTTCCACTTGAATGCCGAGTCCGTGCTGTGCAGTTGCCTTATATTGCCATGGGGCGGGGCCACGCGATGACGTCATCATGAGCTCCACCCTCATGTCACATCCTGGGGCGGGGCTGTGATGTGATGGCCCGCCCCAGGATGTGACATCATGAGGGTGGGGCTCATGATGATGTCATCATGTGGCCCCGCCCCATGCTAATATAAGGCAACCGTGCAGCACGGACCCGGCATTCGAGTGGAAGAGAGCGACGAGTCAACATCTCCAGAAGAAGAAGCAGCGGCAGGAGAAGCTAGCCAGGGAGACAGCAGCGAAAGAGTAGAAGACCCCTCAGAAGACCCCGCGAAAGAGCCAAAGAAAGAAGACGAGGGAGAAGAGAGAGGAGAAGATGCCGGAGCGGATTTAATAAAATATTTTAAAAAGTTTTTTTTTTTTACACTTTTTTCCCCCCAGGTAAATGTGTAGGGGTACTATGTACCCCATACTCATTTACATAGGGTGGGGGGCCCGGCATCTGGGGGCCCCTTTTTTAAAGGGGGCTTCCAGATTCCGATAAGCCCCCGCCCGCAGACCCCGACAACCAACGGCCAGGGTTGTCGGGAAGAGGCTCTTGTCCCCATCAACATGGGGACAAGGTGCTTTGGGGTGGAGGGCGCAGCGCCCCCCCCTGCCCCAAAGCACCCATACTCCCCATGTTGAGGGCATGCGGCCTGGTACGGTCCAGGAGGGGGCACTCGCTCGTCCCCACCCCCTTTCCTGGGGGGACCATACGCAGTTTTTTTCGGCGTGGGGGATCACCTTAAAATCCATGCTAGATCGAAGAGCCTGGTATGCTCTTGAGGGGGAACCCCACGCAAATTTTTTGCAGGGGGTTTCCCTTTAAGACCCCTGGCACACAAGTCGCGCCACAAGTCGAATCATCGTGATCCGACTTCTGGTGCGGCTTCTATTCAAATCAATGGGCTCCCATAGGGAACCATTGATTTTGAATAGAGGCAGAAAACACCGCTGAAAGCTAGCGTGAAAAAACGCGCATTGACGTCAATGCAAAACGACGAGAAAAACTGCAATTTTTTCCCTGACGTCAGGCCCGGCGTTTTGCATATTTTTTTGCAGACGCCCGTGTGTATGAGGCCTGAGAGTGGGGAGAAGAACCCCTGCTTGCTGTCACGGGAGGGGGGTCTGCATGAACATATTACACCCTAAGGCCTCATACACACGGACGTTTTTTGACGCCGGCGTTTTCTGGCGTTTTTTGCAGCTCTCCATGTTAGTCAATGGCCCCATAAAAACGTCGGCGTTTTTGAGCTGTAGGTGGCGTCGGCGTTAGTGAGCTGAAAGTAGAACCCATGTCCATCGCGTTCTGAGGCTGTAACGTTTTGACGTTTTTTGACGCCGACGCCACAAAACGCCAACAAACGCCACCTAATATTGTACCGGCGTTTTCCGGCGTTTTTTGACGCCGAAGTTTTTAGGTTGAAAAATAGCAGAGGGATGATTTTTTTTAAAAAACGCCTATTGACGCCGACGCTCACTAACGCTCAAAAACGCCAATGCATAACGCCTAAAAACGTCGACTTTTTTTCCTTGACGTCGCACCCGACGTTTTGTTTATTTTTTTAGATACGCCCGTGTGTATGAGGCCTTAATATAGATGTAACGTAACATGTTTAACCATTTGCTAAAGCCTTATAGTAGTTTTACTGCTACAGGGTATATATATATATATACTGTTTAGAATATAGACGATCATGTACTTCCAGGTAGTGGGTGCGAGTGCACGTCACTGGTGGCATGCTCCCCCTGTGATTCTACACAGGGGGAGCCAGTCAGCAGGTCCCGCGGACTCGATGTCCACCGGTACCCACTGATTGTTCGGTACACAGGCAGAACGGCAGTCTCCCTATGTAAACAAGGCAAATCACCATTCTGTCAGTAGGGCAGGTATGGATCCTAGGGACTAGGACTGAGATCTATGCCTTCCAGTAGTAAAAGCACCTCCCACACTATGCTAAAACATTGGCTAGGCACACAGTTAACCTTTTGATTACCCCTGATGGTAACCCCTTCCCAGCCAGTGCCATTGGCACAGTGACAGTGCATGTTTTTAGCACTGATCACTATATTAGCCGTCCGACTGAACCCGGACAGGGAGGCCTCGCTGACCAACGGGACAGACAAAGTCTGATCGCTCTCAGCTCCAGTACATTTATCGGAAGGCAAGCTTCCTGAACTGACCAACGACCCTGGGCAGAGAACTGCCCCAGGACCCCTCCCCAGCCCGCCAGGCTGGCATCCGTCGTTACTATCGACCAATATATCGGGGCGAAAACATTTTCCCAATTTTAGGGCTGGAGCCCGAACCCACCAAATCAAGGATCCTCGGGACTGATGATCCAACCTGATCAGTCTGTCGAGGGATAGGGGAGATTTGTCCCATTGCGACAAAATCGTCTTCTGCAGGAGCCGAGTGTGACTCTGGGCGTAAGGTATCGATTCGAAAGCCGACACCAGGAGCCCCAACACTCGCATACAGAACCGTAAGGAGGACCACTGGCGTGATAACAGGGTTCGCACTGCTGCCTGTAATGTCACGAGCTTGTTTGGTGGTAAAAACACCCTTGCCTGCACCGTGTCCAGAATCAGACCCAAGTATTCCAGCCGGTAGGATGGAGTCAATGATGACTTCTGCAGGTTGATCAGCCAACCAAATTCTTTTAACGTGGACACCGTGATTATCACGTTCTCCTCCAGAGCCGCACATCAGAAAAACCTTCAGGAGACCGTAGATCCCATAGGGAACCAGGTCTACTCCTCGCACTAGGCAATAAAAACTGATGTGCTATGCAGAGCAGGGGGATTATATGCTAAGGTGAGGATGGCCCCCTGGGAGGGGCCAACGTATGCTTTTGTTTTATGTTATTTTGCCTAGTCTACTCCTAGTGATATGAGCATAACCCCACATGTCATAAGAAGAGCTGCGTCTGTCAGTGAACGTAAGAGTAAGGGGTCTTATTGGGTTTCTTTTTACCACAAATATGTTGCAGAATACATATTGGGCTAAATTGATGAAGAAATTTGATTTTTTACATTTTTCTATTGGATGCGTTTTACAGCAGAAAGTAAAAAATATTGTACAAAAAAAAACATTGCCCTTTTTTTTTTTAATAGAGCAAAAAATAATAACCGCAGAGGTGATCAAATTACACCAGAAGGAAAAAAAAAAAAAGACAGCAATTTTATCTGGCACGACCGCGCCAATGTCAGTTAAAGTAAAGCAGTGCCGTATCGCAAAAAATGGCCTGGTCATGAAAGGGGGAGTGGGGTAAATCTTCCAGAGCTGAAGTGGTTAAGAGGTATCCTTTATAAACCCAGTTGACACACATATGCGTCCACGGGGGAACCTCCAATCAGTACAACCCTGAGCGGTCGCAGACAGCAACCGGCCGTTGTTTACAATTGTGACCTTCCGATCACATGACCGTTGTAACAGCCAATCCGAGCAGTCACATGACTGGGTGGCCCGCCTTCTGGCGTGAAGATCCTTTTAAAGGGCCAATGGAGGGGGAGGGGCAGCAGCAAGGGGTTAACCTTGTGTGAAAACATTTCTAATTAGATCAGAATAAAACAATCACACGTTGTGCAATATAACAAGGGAGTGGGACTTTGAATGAAGAGTGTGGTGGTGCTGAGGTAACACGGATGGACATAATTGAATTCTGGTAAAAAATATTTATTAATACAATCAATTGTGCAGTTACAAACCATAGTCGCAATAGCGATCCAGGAGAGTATAACAATTGACAATAAAACATCTTACAATTCATGATGATGATTCCCCATCCATCGTTGTGATGTATATATACATACAATTGGTATAAGCTGCATGACCTATAGCTTGTAATTCCATGGGGTGAGACCCCTAGGTAAAAAAAATAAAAATGATAATAATAAACAGCAAAAACCGGTAGCACATAGAGTACCCAGACACGGTAGATGGTGGCTTTACGCGTTTCATGGCTTCAAAGCGGCCACTCGTCAGGAGCAGACGTGTTCATGGGCTAAAAAATAAAATAGGTGATACTATTAGCCTGTGTAGGATGGTGGAACTGGCAGCTCAGTAGTGCAGCCCCCACAGTGCTAGTAGATCATACTCACACAGATGGTGTGCTGGCAGTACAAGGAGGTGGCAGGCCACCCGGAACCATCACTGCCGGGAGCTGCGGCGGCAGGTAGCGCAGGGGCACCGAAACACAGGCGCACGACCGGGGCGAGAACAGGCACCGGAACAAGACCACAAAGGGACCAGTGAGTGATGAATGCTGTGGATGAAAGAAATGTAAATGGTGAGACAATGCAAAGTGTAATGTGAGTGGAAAGAAGGTAGAATGAGGGTTAATGCAGAGTGAAATAAGGGTGTAAGGATGTTCCCAATTGTGAAGGGGATGGAATGTGCATGGGAAGTGGTCAGGTGCCAATGAAAGGGTATGTGTTGGTGGTTCCTGTGACCGTCCCGCCCAAGGAGGGCGCCCATATGTAGGCGACGCCAACACAACGTGCCGCCAACGTCACACGCGTTGTGTCTGCGTCGCCTACATATGGGCGCCCTCCTTGGGCGGGACGGTCACAGGAACCACGAACACATACCCTTTCATTGGCACCTGACCACTTCCCATGCACATTCCATCCCCTTCACAATTGGGAACATCCTTACACCCTTATTTCACTCTGCATTAACCCTCATTCTACCTTCTTTCCACTCACATTACACTTTGCAATGTCTCACCATTTACATTTCTTTCATCCACAGCATTCATCACTCACTGGTCCCTTTGTGGTCTTGTTCCGGTGCCCGTTCTCACCCCGGTTGTGCGCCTGTGTTTGGGTGCCCCTGCCGCCGCAGCTCCCGGCAGTGATGGTTCCGGGTGGCCTGCCACCTCCTTGTACTGCCAGCCCACCATCTGTGTGAGTATGATCTACTAGCACTGTGGGGGCTGCACTACTGAGCTGCCAGTTCCACCATCCTACACAGGCTAATAGTATCACCTATTTTATTTTTTAGGCCATGAACGCGTCTGCTCCTGACGAGTGGCCGATTTGAAGCCATGAAACGCGTAGAGCCACCATCTACCGTGTCTGGGTACCCTATGTGCTACCGGTTTTTGCTGTTTATTATCATTTTTATTTTTTTTTACCTAGGGGTCTCACCCCATGGAATTACAAGCTATAGGTCATGCAGCTTATACCAATTGTATGTGTATATCTGTGTTACCTCAGCGCCACCACACTCTTCATTCAAAGTCCCACTCCTTTGTTATATTGCACAACGTGTGATTGTTTTTTCATTATAGGGATGGAAGCTGCAGCCTTACCAGGCTATTACAAGCTTCATTTAAAGTCCCATTGCCCTTGTTTCTCCCCCTCTCTAATTAGATGAGGATGTAAATAATGAGAGAGAGAGCGCGGAATTCCCCACACAGAGGAGTCTGCGAGGAGGAAGTCAATGATCAATGGTGGCCCTAATAATAATAATAATAATAATAATAGACATGTGATTATATACAACAATGAAAAGACAAACAATAACATGGAAGAAGTAATAATAATTCTATTATATGAGTGTAGAGATTCCATGGTAGAATGCCCAATCATTATATATATATATGTGTATATATGTGTGTGGTCTTCCTATATAGGAGCACAGCAATGATAACCCCTCACCCTGGGTCTCCTCTCTCCCAGGACCCCCCAACTCTAACCTGTGGCCCCCCACCCCACTCTCCAGCACCTCCTCTCCTCCACCCCAGCAATGTGTGCCCTCCATAGAGCCCCCACACCTCCCTTCCCCCCAGCCTGTACTTACCTCCCCGCCACAGACGTCAACAATAACCCCTGAACTCCCTCTGCCCCTCCGACGAGCAGCGGTAACCCCTCCCCCCGCCTCAATTGGCCAAAGCGCCGCGTCATTCAACTAATACCGGGCCGCTATTGGCTACACCAGCTGCTCGTCCGTGAGATTAGGCGGGTTCGTGAGCAACCTTGCTCACGCCGATTGGTTGTCCCCAGCCAATCCCTTTTACAGCAAGGCCACGCCTTTCCCGTTGCGTTTACAGTATTTGCTTTCATAGCCGGCCAGTGATTGGCTGCGGGGATTCTCCGCCTATTTAATGTGTTCTTCCGCCGGCGAGGGGTTAGCTCAGCCAATGGGAACAAGGAGTTGCTTTGCGCTTGCTGCTGGTTGGTTGGTTTTGTTGGCAGCGGAAGTAATTGTGCACCATGGCCAATGAAGGTGGTGAGTGTTCCCTGCTAGTAATAAGATGGGCTAATGCTATAGGCTGTGTGGAAATACAAGTCCCAGCATGGCACAGGGGGTGTCTGGGCTCCTATGCTGCTTAGTGAGAGTTTGGGGTCCTTGTGACTGGAGGAGCTTCTACCGCCTCACACTGGCTGCTGGGGAGAGGGGACATTGCAGGACAACTAAAGGCGTTTTGGATGGATAAGGGAGGGCTATAGCCTTTGCATTTTATGGTTTTGACATTTTTGTCCCATTGGGGGAAGCTTCCCTTCCCATAGTCAAAACAGAAAGTGAGGGAATCCCTGGTTGTCACCAGAACTAGTGTCCCCATTGGAAGAGTTCTCCTCTCTTCCTGTCTGGTGACAACCAAAAATGTGGGTTTTTTTTTTTCACTTTCAGTGATTATTATTATTACACAGGATTTATATAGCGCCAACAATTTACGCAGCGCTTTACAACTTGAGGGTAGACAGTACAAATACAATACACTTTAATACAGGAGGAATCAGAGGGCTCTGCTGGTTAGAGTTTACAGTCTAAAAGGGAAGGTCAAGAGATACAAGAGGTAATAACTGTGGGGGATGTGCTGATGGAGAAGATAAATGTACAGTTGTTAGGTGGGACGCAGATAGGCTTCTCGGAAGAGATGAGTTTTCAGGGATCGTCTGAAGGTGGACAAACTAGAGGAGAGTCGGACTAGGGTTGCCACATCATCCCTTTAATCCAGGACACATATGAATTACACAGATTCTGTGGCTGATTATGGTGGAAATTAAACTCACTTGGTGCCTTATCTGCATTCAATTAGCCTCAGAACAACCTGTGTAATTCATATGTGTCCTGGATTAAAGGGATGATGTGGCAACCCTAAGTCGGACAGATTGGGGTAGAGCATTCCAGAGGATGGGAGAGACTCTGGAGATGTTCTGGAGTCAAGCATGGAATGAGGAGACAAGGGAGCTAGAGAGCAGGGGGTCTTGGGAGGAGCGAAGAGATTTGGGTTGGTATTTTGAGACCAGGTTAGTGATAATAGTAAACAGGACAAATAGAGAGGGTGAATCTCCCTAATGGGGACACAGCAAATAAAACCCTGGCAGGGGCTCTAATCCCTCTCCACTCCGTCCAAACTAAAATAAAAAGGTTTGCTTTAAAGCTGAATTCCAGGAAAAGTTAAAAAAAAGCCTCCCTTGTAGTGAGGCTGAGCTTTTCCTGCAAGGGCTGTTTGTGTCTGGCTAGGGGACCTGGTAAAGCACTTTCCCAATCCTCCCCTCCCGCATACTTCCCGGTGCTGCTGGACTGGTCCCTGCACTCCGGTGGTCTAAGGTAAGGATGGACTCGGGCTTTTTCGGAACTGAACGTGCCCGAGCCCTCCAGGAAGTGAACCCTGCGCTGCACTAATCACAGGCAGTGAGACATTTCCTTTGATCGCTGCAGCTGCGCATCAGGGAAATGTCTCACTGCCTGTGATTAGCGGATTCGGATTCCGAACAAGCCCAAGCCCATCCTTAGTCTAAGGTCCTCTGAAGTCATCAAGACTGATGCAGGGCCTTTCATTGGACGTGAAGGTGCCAAAGGACGGGGTGTCTCCCGGGGGAGGAATCGGGTAAGTAAGCCCTTGTTCACAATGAATGCGACTTTGAAATCGTGTGACTTCATTTGAAATCGCACAATTTCAAAGCTGCGTTTCAGTGCAACTGCAGTTGCCATTTGGCTGACATCTGTGCGACTTCCTGCACAGATGCCTATGTGAGTCAAACCTAAAATCGCCGGAATGAGTGCAGGAACTACTTTTTCAAATCGATACGGCGCGACAAAGACGGCATCACACTGTTTTGAACAGTCCCATTGCCGACTATAGGGTGTGACTTATGCACTTTTTAGATCTGTCAGATCGCATGACAAGTCACACTGGTGCAAACGAGGACTAAGCCCTTGTTCACATTGAATGCAGCTTTGAAATCGTGTGACTTCATCTGAAAGGCACATGTCAGTGCGACTTGAAAGACTGTGGCTTCATGCATAGATGTCTATCAAAGTTGCATCTGAAATTGCCGAAAGTAGTGCAGGAACTACTTTTTCAAATCGATGTAAAACTGCAAAGTCGGCATCACACCAATTTTGAATAGTGCAGTGCCAGCTCTCCAGCTTCCCATGGTCCTACCTCCTCTCTGTTCCAGCACTGCACTCTCTGTTGGTCTCTTCAGTATTCAACACCCCTGGGAGCGTTAGATGCATGTGTTCTCCGCTGTGCTGTGATTGCATCCTTCAAACACTACAGGACTAAGCAGAGAAGTAGGGGGTCTCAGGAGGATGGAGCTACAGCTAGCAACGGAGGCCCAACCTAGGAATCTTACACTTCTGGAAGTGTCAAATGCCAAAGAAACTGGCAGAGGCTGCAGTGGTGGCAGATGAAGATGTTCTAAGAGACACAGCCACCAGAGAAGTCAGTATGAGGTTTCTCTTGCAGGGCACCTTCATTACATATATATTTTATGAAACCCACAATTGATAATAAAGGCAGATTTTTTTCTTTTAAATAACAAACATATTATACTTACCTGCTCTGTGTAATGGTTTTGCACAATGCAGCCCCAATCCTCCTCTTCTCGGGTCCCTCATTGGTGATCCTGTCCCTCCCTCCTACCAAGTGCCCACCATACAGGGGAGGGCTGGGCCAGGGGGCAGGGTGGCAATTGCCTACCAGGCCACCCCAACTTACATTCGAAATGGCTGGCGGGCCGTTGCCCGCTGACAATATTTTTTTTTGTGGAGGAAGTAGGGGCCAGGGGCAAGGCTGCCAACTAACTGCAAGCAGAGGGGGTCGCCCAGGGCCGATCCTAGCATGGATGATGTCTATTATAGGAGCCGGTCCAGGAGGCGTGACTTCATATGACAGCGTCCGCATCAGGTAAGCAGGAGATCCCCACTCTTTGTAATCCGGCGGCTTTCCTCTTTCTGCATTCCAGGCTGCATTGGATGGGCACTGGTGAGGCTGCATTGGTGGGCACTGATGAGGCTGCATTGATGGGCACCTCCTTTGTTGCTATTAACATTATGTTACCACATTGTATCATATTTCTCTTGCTTCATAACATCAATATCTATTATAAAACCAGTTGGGCATGGATGGTGAACGGATTCGGTGGTTCAATGGGCCTCTTTACTGGACTTGCCCCCCAGGCCTAAGGCTGCCAGCCCTCCCCTGCCACCATAGCAAGCAGCATGTAATGGCAGCACCCCAGCTGCTGCTCTGTGTGTCCATTCACACACAGAGCACAGCTCAGCCCCACCCCTGATCTCTCCTCATTGGCTCACTGGCTGTGATTGGCAGTGGGAGCCAATGAGGAACAAGGGAGGCGCTGCTCTCATGCACATTGCCGGATTGGGGGGGGGGGGTGCTGCTGCAGCCATTACAACCACTTTAAAGAGGAGTTCGCCCCCGACTCCCCTCCTAAATTTAAAAATCAGCAGCTTCAGGAGTGTTCCCCCTTCTCCAAAATTTAAAAGTCAGCAGCTACAAATACTGTGGCTGCTGACTTTTCCTATGAGGGAACTTACCTGCCCACTGCCAAGGCATCCAGCGGTTTCTTCACCCAAGCCAGTTCTTGAATTGGGTCTCGTGTGCTGGCGATGCCATCTTGGCTAAGAGAAACTGGCAGTGAAGCTGTACCCCCCCCCCAAAAGGTGCCAAATGTGGCAGCGGAACGACACCTTTTGGTGGAGCTCTGATTTAAGTTAATGTAATAGTAAACCCCCCACTACTGTTTTTACCTACAGGTAAGCCTATAATAAGGCTTACCTGTAGGTAAAATAAATATCTCCTAAACCTACATGGTTTAGGAGATATTCGCCCTGCATGCAGCCGCTGACATTAGCGGCACATGCGCTCTGATGAGGCGGCCGGCAAATCAGAGCTGGCTGCCGGAATGAAGAGCTTCCGCGTGCATGCGTGGGAGTGACGTCACGCGGCTCCGGCCACTCACAGCGCCGGAGCCGTGTACCCGGAAGAAAGAAGAGGACCATCATGTCAGCGTCCTTAGCGCTGACCGACTCGGGCATCGGGGCCTCATTCTAATTTAAGTATTTCATAATATGTTAGTATGCGATGCACACTAACATATTATGCTATTGTCTTGCAGGATTTTTTTTTTTTTATCAGGCGGGCTTACTACCACTTTAAATAAAAAAGAAGACAACATTTTTAACAGTTAAAGTAAAAAAGAAAAATCGCTCCAAAATTTTAAAAGCCCATTGCCTCAAAATACACACATACAAGTGCAAATATGATTGTTACACACCTAATAGGTATTGTCGTTCACACCTGAGTGAGAGTTTATATCCATTCAGTCATCATGCACTGTTGGGGTTCTTTCACACTTGAATGTCTGTTTTCATGGACTGTGCTTGCTCAGCTGGGATCGATGTGTTGATCCCTGCTGAGCCGGCGGATGACAGATCCGACCTGTCAGAGCCCCACTCTCCTCTATGGGGGATCGGATGAAAACTGATCCACCTGTCGGTATTCATCCGATCCACCAGATGGATGGAAAATAGGGTTTCCATCCATCTGGATTTAGCAGAGTGGATTGGATGTCAGGCGACATCCGTCGCTCCATACAGGTGAATGCAGCGTCCACTCAGGTCTGCCTGAAAAACTGACAGGCGGAACTGAACGGTCTGCATGTATGAAAAAGCCCTTAAGGTGACACTAAACTCTGATTAAAAAGATTCTATTCAATTTTTTAAAATTTTTTTTTTTTTTTGCTGCTGTGATCTGACTTTCTATTAGAGGGTGGTTACATTCCTTCTCCATGATCCCACTGTATGGCACACACAGTTTTAACCACTTGCCAATTACCTACTGGGGAAATACATCATTATTTTGACATTAAATACTGGGGGTATGGCTGCAGCTAGATGCCATAACCCAGGTATCATTTTTTTTTTTCCATCAGGTGCCGGTCTTTCTCATAAAAGTGGCTCGAGCAGCAGATCAGCGGGAGGGGTCCCCGTACCCCCCCCCCCCCCCCATGCTCCGGTCATCTTCGGGCTTACCTGGCGGATCGGGAAGCCCAAAACCTGTAGCGGTGGCTGGGCACAGAGATGAGCGAAGGAAAGATGGCCTCCACTCATCTCTGTGCTCTAGGAGGACCAGTGCGACGTCATGACGTCCCTTGCGGTTCAGACCACCTGTAAACAAGCCCATTTTTTTTTTTAAAGCAAAAGATCAAAAATATATTTTCTTGACCTTTTTGCTGTTTTAAAGCGCCCTCGTGTGCTTGCGCGCAGGGATGAACACATTCATAGGTCACGCCCACACATGTAAACATTGTGCGCAACACACACGTGATGCATCTCCATGAATGTCTGAGCAAGAGAAATAATTCTAGCATTACACTTCCTCTGTAACTCTAAACTGGTAACCTGATGCAACTGCTGTCAGAGCTGTATAAACTTTATGTAGCATCAAAAACATAGAGTATATATCGCTGTGTTCTGGAAGCAGTGTGAGAATGTCCTATTTGCTGCTGGAACAGAATCGAGTCAGGCTGAGTGCTTCTCAGTCATTCACAGGGAGTCTAGTATTGTTATCATGAATACAAGGCTTCCTCTGATTGGCCGAGGTGGAGGGGTAGGCAGATAACATCACAATCTTCATGTCGGCTAGAAAATCAATTCATTGATAAAAATACAAAGCTTTTTGTGAATGTCTGAGAAGCACTTGGCCTGACTTGATTTTTTTTTCCCTGGCAGCTGACGGTAACGCCCCATGCTGCTACCTGAACACAGCGCTGTATACTGTATGTAGCTGATGCTACATACAGTTTATACAGCACTGACAGCAGCTGCATCAATCACACATTTGAGATGGATGGGGGGAATCCTCTTGCTGTGTCTTTGTGTTCTGACAGCGGGGAGACTTCCTTGCAGTCACAATACACTATACAGGCAGGTTGTAGCCTGCAGCACTGATCGTGCAGAAATTTCTGCTTAACTGGCTGAATTTTATCCGTGTATGGCCACCTTTTAGGCCTCATACACACGGACGTTTTTTGACGCGGGCGTTTTCTGGCGTTTTTTGCAGCTCTCCATGTTAGTCAATGGCCCCATAAAAACGTCAGCGTTTTTGAGCTGTAGGTGGCGTCGGCATTAGTGAGCAGAAAGTAGAACCCATGGCCATCGCGTTCTGAGGCTGTAACGTTTTGACGTTTTTTGATGCCGACGCCACAAAACGCCAACAAACGCCACCTAATATTGTACCGGCGTTTGACGCCGACGTTTTTAGGTTGAAAAATAGCAGAGGGATGATTTTTTTTTTAAAAACGCCTATTGACGCCGACGCTCACTAACGCTCAAAAACGCCAATGCATAACGCCAAAAAACGTCGACTTTTTTTCCTTGACGTCAGACCCGACGTTTTGTTTATTTTTTTAGATACGCCCGTGTGTATGAGGCCTTAGGCTTTAATGCTTAAAATGTGCATTGTACTATGTGTACAAAATTTATTTCAAAAATGGCTTCAGCAGTGAAAGGGTTAAGGGAGGCTTGGCATAAAATAAAATTTTTCCTTTAAACTATCAATTACTTATATATTGCGGTTAGAAGTTTACCCTGGATGACTGCACTGAGGAGATCTGCTAAAACCGGAGCATGCAAAATCTGCTGCAGCTCTGGAGAGAAACCAATCAGCTTCCAGATTTTAGCCCTGGTTCACACTGACAGCAGGAATGAAATTGTGCGAGTTCAGCTGAACTCGCACGATTTAATTCCTGCATGTCAGTCCCGACTTCAGGGGCAATTTCACAGACCTCTGTGAGGGTTGCTACACAGATGCCTATGGAAATTGCACCCCGAAGTCACCAAAAGTAGTACGGAAACTACTTTTGGGAATCGGTCACACCGATTCAAACAGTGCCATTACCAGCAAATGCTGCTGATTTGGCATGCAATTTGACATGTCAAATCGCATTCCAAATTGCACCAATGTGTACCTAGGATAAATGTCAAAGCTTAACTAAAGTTAGAAACTGGCTACTATGCACAGCCGCACCAGATTCTTAGTGCTCCAGATTTAATAAATCTCCCCCATTGTATCATTGCTGCATTGATTATTTTTATATACTTTTACCAGAGAAGGTCTCTTTCTATAGCTGCCAGTCACATCATTTTCAGACTTGAAAAGCAGGTGGTGGAGTCAGATGATGGTCTGATTTCTATGAAAGTACCCCACAACCTTGCTGGTTAGAACACTGGTCCCAGTTACTTCTTTCCTTGCAAGATGAGTATTGCTGCTCCTCTTCTCATCCTTCCTGTCTCCAAGGACATGCTACCATATGATGAGCCTCCTGAGATTCAGGGCCCGTTAACACATTCCGACACGCCTAAATGCATGTGTTGTGCTTCCCTATAATAAAGATAGGAAGAGATTTACTAAAACTAGAGCACACAGAATCTGGTGCAGCTGTGCATAGAAACCAATCAGCTTCCAGGTTTTCTTTTCAAAGTCTAATCGAACAAGCTGAAGTTAGAAGCTGAGCACAGCTATAGCAGATTCTGTGTGCTCTAGTTTTAGTAACTATCCCCCCATAGTGTCTGTTTCCATCTCAGCACTGCTGTTTAGCTGGGGTTGCCACCTCATTCCTTAAAGGGGTTGTAAACTCTCAGGCTGGATTCACACTTATGCAAATTGGATGTGGCTTACACCGCATCCAGTTTGCATGACACTTGAAAGCACATTATTTTCAAAGTGTTAGGTTCACATAGGTGCGGTGCATTCGCACTCCACATTGCACAGAAAACATGTGCGTTTTCTGTGCAATGCGGTGCGGATTCATAAGCCATTCTGTTCAATGGGAGCGCATCTGACCCGCAGATGTGCTGCGCATTGAACAGCGATTGTACGGGGATCTTTCCCCTCCTCCTTGCACCCCCCTCCCCGAGCAGCCGATGCGCTGCGAGAACGGACAGGAGCCGCCGAACGGCGGCTCCGCCCCTTCTCGGCAGGAGACAGGTTGGAATTTGCACCAGACTGGTGTGAATCCAGCCTCAAGGTTTTTCACCTTGATGCATTTTATGCATTAAGGTGAAAAACCTTTTCACCTGCAGTAGCCCATCCCCCCCCCCCCCCGGAGCCCCCCTTTACTTACCTGAGCCCAAAACAATCATGTGGCGGGGACGAGCCTCGCAGCTCGAGCTGCTCCGGGCCTCATTAGCTGGATTGATAGCAGGGGAGCCTGTCAATGAAGTCCAGTGACTCAGGGGGCGGGGCTGAGTCCCGCTGTTTGTGTGAATACATGCAACAGCAGGACTCGGGAGCATGCCTGCACGGGTGACCCCAGGAAAGTGCTTCCTTGTGGTGGTCACTCGAGAAGAGGAGGAGCCCAGAAGACAGGGTTAGGGGCCATTCTGTACAAAACTACTGCACAGAGGAGGGGAGTATGAAATGCTTGTTTAAAAAAAAAAAGATTGAGCCTTTAGTATTGCTTTAAACCCAAACACATATTCATTACACAGGTTCTGTGGCTGATTAAGGGGGTAATTCAACTTTTCTGCATTAAATTAGCCTCTGAACCCATTTAAATAATATGTGTTTGGGTTTAAAGGGAAGAGGTGGCAGCACACTTTTAACAATATGACCTGTTCCTTTTCCTGAATAACCTCTCCTGGACCACCTTACACACATTTACTGTGGCAGGGCAGCCCGGCTGCGCTAATTTACATACCTGTACGTCACTCTGTGCAGTAGTCTCTGGGGGCCAAGCAGGAACACGGATCTCTGTGTTCTCTGTCAGTGCAATCCCCACACAGTTAGTAAGCACTCACTAGGGACACACTTAACCCTTTGATTGCCATTGGTTTTAACCTCTTCATTGCCAGTGTCATTAGTACAGTGACAGTGCGTATTTTTAGGTGTCACTGGTACCCAAAAAAGTGTGAGGTGTCTGATTTGTCCGTTGCAATGTCGCAGTCTTGCTAAAAATCGTCGATCGCCATCATTGCTAGTAAGGAAAAAAAATTCCATAAAAATATCCAATCATTTGTAGCTGCTATAACTTTTGCGTTAACCAATCAATATACACTTATTGGGATTTTTTTTTTTTACCAAAAATATGTAGCATAACACATATTGGCATAAACTGATGAAGAAATTGGATTTCTTAATTTTTTTTTTTATTGGATATGTATTATAGTAGAAAGTAAAAAATATTGTTTGTTTTTTTTTTTCAAAATTGTCACTCTTTTTTTGTTTATAGCGCAAAAAATAAAAACTGCAGAGGTTATCATATACCACCAAAAGGAAGCTCTATTTGTCGGAAAAAAAGGACGTCCATTTTATTTGGGTACAACGCCGCACGACCGCTCAATTGTCAGTTAAAATAATGCAGTGCCATAACACAACAAATGGCCTGGTCAGGGGGTAAAACCTTCCGGGGCTGAAGTGGTTAAAGTACATCAGGAGGCCCCTTGGAAGTCAATGGCAGCGCATCAAAGGGCAATTAATGTTTTTTGATGCATTTGCAACAGGAAATAACATGCCTTGGTCAAGGGCTGTTAACCCTATCCACTCCAAATGCTAATTTAAAAAAACATATTGGGAACACACAATAACACATGTCAACATACAAAGGAAAAAATGCACCTTTTGTGCACACACATAAATCTAGTAAACCCGCATCATTTTTCAAATTCTAGAGTGGTGGAAAGTTTTCAAAGGTTTACTCATTTTACAAACAGAACTCTGAAAATGATGGCTGGAAAGTAATAAACTGCTTAGGACAGGGCTTGAGAAATTTGCTTTGAATCTAGGAGCCTGCTAAAAAAGTTAGGAGCCATGTTTATTTTAGCGTAGTGTGAGTTGTCAGCGCCTAGGGGTAAGGCAAGTAACTTGCACCCCCCCCAACCCTAACTTACTCACAGCAGAGTAGCCAGTCAATAACTCCAACGTAACATCAGGGTTATAGGTTGGCCACAAAGAGTCACGCTAAAAACCTGTTATAGGGGAAACTCCTTATTATGCCTAATGCATCGTGACTGCGGCATGTAAAACGCCATCATCTGCTGCCTAATGGAGCTTTAGGGTGGCCGTTGGTGGGTGTCAAAAACATGTCTCTACTGCACATTTTTACCACCCAACTGACTGCACATCTAAATGAAGCCTTAGTGACACTTTAAATAAAATACAAAAAAAATGGATGAAAGAAGTATTCCAGTGCTGCTGATTTTCTGCTGCCTCTTTGCAGCCACTTCCAGCCTACATTTATGTCGTTCCCCAGGCCCCCCCCCCCCCCCACGATGACTTTTCATTGCTCTGGTGGGTTTCCAGTCACCATGTAATACTGGAGCTCAGCTGCACATAAAGAGTGGTAATAGTTGATGGTACTCAGGGCTTTATCAGAGGACATAGACTCTTCTAAAGCATATCCAGCTATCCTACCTCATCTCCCATCCTCCACCTCACAGCACACAGTAGATCTGCACGATTCTGGCTAAAACGAGAATCATGATTTTGTTTAGCTTAACATAAAGGTCACGATTCTCGCGGTGTAACATAATCTTTCACATTATACAAAAAATGGGCCAACTTTACTGTTTTGTTTTTTTTGTTTGTTTGTTTGTTTTTAATTCATTAAAGTGCATTTTTAAAAAAAAAAAATCTGTTTGAAAGACCGCTGTGCAAATGCTGTGTGACATAAAATATTGCAACAGCTGCCATTTTATTCTCTAGGGTCCCTGCTAAAAATATATATACCACTAATAGAATAAAATAGAAAAAAAATATTTTATAATACTAATCGTAGAAAATACAAATTTTTACTTGTAAGCAACAAATTTCAGAAAAGGTTTAGTCTTTAAGTGGTTAAACTGACCTCATCTACAGGCCAGAGTTCATTCCTTTGTTAAAAGAACCAAAAAAGATACAATGTTTATTCTTATCAGCGATGTTGTGAGAACTTGGCAGGCTGCCCGGATTTCTGTTTTCCTTTAAGGCCCCTTTCACACGATAAACCCGCTGGGATCCGCCTGTCTGTTTTTTCAGGCGGATTCTAGCGGGCCATCCATAGACCTCTATGTTCAGGCAGATGTCAGCGGAGATATGTCCGCTGACATCTGTCTGCCATCCGATCCGTGTAAATCCACTCGAAATAGACGTATGGGCGATACGTTCACCTTCCGTCCAGCAGATCGAATGAAACTAGACATGCGGTCCATTTTTCATCTGATCTGCCCATAGAGAACAGCGGGGATCTGACAGGTTCATCCGTGCACAGTGAGCAGAGACAGATCTGTCATCCGCCCGCTCAGCGGAGATCAAGGAGTGATCCCTGCTGAGCAAGATCCGCCCCATGTGAAAGGGGTCAAACAGCTGTCACTTTGAACAGAGAACGGCTCTTCACTGAATCGGAGATGCCATTTTAACCACTTCCCGACCACTGTATGACTATAAGCGGCGACAGCGTGGCTCTGTCCTGCGAATCGCCGCTTATAGTCGTCACTTTAGTGCACGGCGGCTAGGGGGCGCTTGTGCCCGCCACACGCTCCCTGAGCGGGGCCGCAGGTCGGGCGGACTGATGCCCTGTTACAGAGCCAGACAGGGGAACCGCCGATGTAACCACAGCATGTGAGAGATCTACGATCCCTGTCACTGTGATCATTTAGATCCTGCCAGCCCAGCCCCCTCAGTTGGAACACACCTAGGAAACACAGTTATCCCCTTCACTGACCCCTACAGGGTAACCCCTTCAATACCAATGACATTTATACAGTAATCCGTAGATATTTAAAGTGGTTGTCAGCCCGTGACAACCACTTTAACCTACAGATAAGCCTATAATAAGTCTTACCTGTAGGTGCACTGCATATCTCCCAAGGTTCAGGAGATATGCAGTGTACTCGCATTGCCAGCGTCATTCGGCACATGTGCAGTGAAGAAATGGCCTCCGTGCCGTTTCTTCACTGAGATCGTCCCGTGACTGGCAGCTCCCACGCGCATGCAGCCCATCTTCCTTCCAGGGCCGCGACTCCGGCTCTGTGACTGGCCGGAGTCGCGGCCCCGGAAGGAAGAGGGGCTGAAAATGGACGCTGCCTGCACAGGAGACATCGCTGGATATCGCAGGCTTCGTTTGCAGGTAAGTGACACATAATGGGCCACTATGCGATGCATAGTGGCCCATTATGCTTCTACTTTGCAGGGGAATATAGAGGAAGTAAACCCCATCAGGGTTTACTTCCTCTTTAAATTTCTGTTCGCTGTATAAATGTCATTGGTCCCAAAGAAGTGTCAAAAATGTCCGCCCCAATATCACAGTCCCGATAAAAATCGCAGATCACCACCATTACTTGTAAAAAAAAAAAAATTGTGAAAACGCCAGAAATGAATTCTCATGGTTTGTAAACATGGCAACTTTTGCGCAAACCAATCAATAAACGCCGATTTGCGTTTTTTTTCCAAATATGAGGAAGAATATAAAGCTGCCAAAACTGATGAATAAATTAGTGTGTGTGTGTGTGTTATATATATATATATATATATATATATATATATATATATATATATATATATATACATACATACATACATACATACATACATACATACATACATACACACACAGTACAGACCAAAAGTTTGGACACACCTTCGCATTCAAAGAGTTTTTTTTATTTTCATGACTATGAAAATTGTAGATTCACACTGAAGGCATCAAAACTATGAATTAACACATGTGGAATTATATACGTAACAAAAAAGTGTGAAACAACTGAAAATATGTCATATTCTAGGTTCTTCAAAGTAGCCACCTTTTGCTTTGATTACTGCTTTGCACACTCTTGGCATTCTCTCGATGAGCTTCAAGAGGAAGTCACCTGAAATGGTTTTCACTTCACAGGCGTGCCCTGTCAGGTTTGATAAGTGTGATTTCTTGCCTTATAAATGTTGGGGATTTATTCAAAATTGAAGGCATACTGAACCAGCATGGCTACCACAGCATCTTGCAGCGGCATGCTATTCCATCCGGTTTGCGTTTAGTTGGACCATCATTTATTTTTCAACAGGACAATGACCCCAACACACCTCTAGGCTGTGTAAGGGCTATTTGACCAAGAAGGAGAGTGATGGGGTGCTGCGCCAGATGACCTGGCCTCCACAGTCACCGGACCTGAACCCAATCGAGATGGTTTGGGGTGAGCTGGACCGCAGAGTGAAGGCAAAAGGGCCAACAAGTGCTAAGCATCTCTGGGAACTCCTTCAAGACTGTTGGAAGACCATTTCAGGTGACTACCTCTTGAAGCTCATCAAGAGAATGGCAAGAGTGTACAAAGCAGTAATCAAAGCAAAAGGTGGCTACTTTGAAGAACCTAGAATATGACATATTTTCAGTTGTTTCACACTTTTTGTTATGTAGATAATTCCACATGTGTTAATTCATAGTTTTGATGCCTTCAGTGTGAATCTACAATTTTCATAGTCATGAAAATAAAGAAAACTCTTTGAATGAGAAGGTGTGTGCAAACTTTTGGTCTGTACTGTATATATAATTCATTTTTTTTTTTCTGCAAAATTGTCGCATTTCTTTGTTTATAGCGGTGATCAGAAATGACACAGAGGGGATCAAATACCACCAAAAGAAAGCTCTATTTGTGGGGAAAAAATGGACGCAAATTTTGTGTGGGTGCAATATCGCATGACCGCGCAATTGTCAGTTAAAGCGACGCAGTGCCGAATCACAAAAAGTGCTCTGGTCCTAACATGGGAAATCCTTCCAGTCCTTAAGTGGTTAAGATAGTGAGGGGAGAGAAGGATCAGCTGCCACTCACCAGGAAACGATTTCTGGTCACCCTGGTGCCTGGGGTTTGTCGAGCCCTGGCTTAGGACAACGCCTTCTCTTTTGGTTCCAAGGCTTATGCATGGGAGCAGAGTCACGGTACAACGAATGAAGGGAGCACCATAGTATTTACCTAATCTCTTGCTCACAATTTTAATTCTGAAGTATATTATAATAATATTTTTGCTTATTTCAGAGAGCAGTAATCTTGCTGGTGTGCGGCACATCATCCTGGTGATGTCGGGAAAAGGAGGAGTCGGCAAAAGTACCATCTCCACAGAGATCGCACTGGCACTGCGTCATGGAGGAAAAAAGGTGAGAGGCCATTGCAGCACCTTTCAAAAAATGTGAGATGCTATTGCAGCATCTTGAATAGGGCGTGGGGCCACTGCGACATAAAAAAAAAAAAAAATGAGGATCTTGCATTTTTTTATCTTTTGTGTGTGTGTGTGTGTGTGTGTGTATGTGTGTGTGTATGTATCATTACTTTGACGTTGTATACTGTGGTTGCTGCCATAACTCCGGTATTTTTTTAAACAGTGGGTGATCCTCTTTCACATCTCACACATCAAGATTTTTTAAAGGGACAGTGTAAAAATTTAAAAGTAAAGCAAACAAAAAAGAAAAACATTTTTTTAAAGTGCCCCGTCCCTCCAAGTTCGCACGCAGAAGCATACGTAAGTATGTAAACAGTGTTCAAACCACACATGTGAGGTATTGCTGAGATTGTTAAAGCGAGAGCAATAATTCTAGCACTAGACCTCCTCTGTAACTACTTAACAAATTAATTAGGTTACTGTAACTGGTAACCTGTAAAAATGTTAAATCATCACCTATGGAAATCTTTAAGTACCGTAGTTTGTTGCCATTCCACGAACGTGCACGGTTTTGAAGCATGACATGTTAAGTTTTCATTTACTCAGTCTAACATCTTTCATATTATAAAAAAAATGGGCTAACTTTACTGTTTTTGGTTTTTTTTTTGTTTTTTTTTTTTAATTCATGAAAGTGTAGTTTTTCCCAAAAAATTGCATTTGAAACACCGCTGTGCAAATACAGTGTGACATAAAATATTGCAATGATTGCCATTTTGTTCTCTAGTGTCTCTGCTAAAAAAAAATATATAATTATAATGTTTGGGTGTTGTAAGTAATTTTCTAGCAAAAAATATTAATTTAAACTTGTAAACAGAAACTGTTAGAATAAGGCCCGGTCCTTAACTGGATAAAGCTGAACTAAACTCTCTCAATCATCATTAACTATTTTTAATTCTTATACTGCTAACTTTGGTTAATATATATTAAGTTATACCATATTTACTTGTTTTAACACTTTATTTTTTTACATTTCTTCAGCTGCTTTTCCTGGTTCAGTTGCCTAGGCCAAAATAATGTAATGCATCTCATGAACTTTCATGGGCATTTTTTATTTTCTTTCATCTGAAGGAGGGGCTTTCTCATTCAAGCACACCCTCCTGTCTGCATGCCTGAGCTAAGGGAAGATGGATTCCATGAAGTAAATGCTACATTAATCATCTGCCCTTACTCAAGGTGGCTATGGCTAGGAGGTGTTTTTCAAAGTAATTTCTCAACAAAATAAAGCATTGAGACAATAGAAAAGATTGAAATACAAAAAAGTGAGGGTTCATTGCAAAATCTTAAAAACTGAATAGAATTGAATGTTTTAATGATTGGGTTTACATATCCTTTAAAATAATGGAGAGCATAGGAGGGATCCCACCAATGTGGCAATGCTTACTAATTGTCCTCTGAGCAGGATGAAGCCATGAATTGGTAGGTGAGATCTGAATGTTCTCAATGGTGTAAATTGCAACAGTGGGTGAAAACTATTTAAAATAAAATACATTGACTGGTAAAACATTTCTCAACTACCGATGTCCTCTGTTTTTTTTGGGCTGACCCTTGAACTTGATACATGCCTGTGTATTTTCTGTAGTTTGTAATCTGAAAATTCTCACTCATTCTGCTTCCATTGTAGGTTGGAATTCTGGATGTGGATTTGTGTGGGCCCAGTATACCTCGTATGCTGAATGCTCACAATAAGGATGTCCACCAGTGTGATAGTGGCTGGGTACCAGTCTTTGTGGATCAAGAGAAGAGCATCTCCCTCATGTCTATTGGCTTCCTGCTGGAGCACCCTGATGACGCTGTGGTATGGAGAGGACCCAAGAAGAATGGTATGGCTGATATTGCACAGAACATAAGGGACTATTACAAAAAAAAAGACACATTTCCAGCCTCTTCCAAACCCAGACGTAATATAGAACAAAACTCACAGGGCTGCTTTGACCTATTTTATTACAGGTACTTGTATAGTGTAGAGCAGGGGTATGGAACCTGTGGCTCTCCAGCTGTTGTAGAACTACATTTCCCATGAGGCATTGCAAGGCTGATGGATACAATTACTCCCAGAAGTATGATGGGAAATGTAGTTCTACAACAGCTGGAGAGCCGCAGGTTCCCTACCCCTGGTGTAGAGTTTGAACTTGATAGACTTCAGTCTTTTTTTCAACTTATGTATATAAAAAAAGTCTATCCTTTACTTATACACCATAATAATAATACCTGTTATTACTACACTTTTGCTTTACAGTTGAGACTGACTTTCTGGCAGCCAGTGTGGAGTAATGAGTAGACTGGCACAGAATCGTCAGGAAACAGAAAACCATTGGAGTTGGTCGGTGGTGGCTCTTGCACAAGCTTTTTGTTTACAAAGAAGGTCTAAAGCATGGGTGCTCAACCTGTGGCCAGCTGGTGCGGAATTACAAGTGCCATGAGGCATTGCAAGGCTGACAGTTACAAGCATGACTCCCAAAGGCAGAAGTATGATGGGACTTGTAGTTCTGCAACAGTTGGAGGGCCACAGGACGAGCATCCATGGTCAAAAGCAAGCCATTTCTGTAGATCAGTATTTGCAACCAAGCCAAATAGTGCATGTGGTCAGTTGTATTTTATAGCACTCTCTAACCATAGGATATCTTGTTAAGATGAAACCTGTACAGTAATGTATTTATTTTTTATCTTCTAGCTCTAATAAAACAGTTTGTCAGTGATGTGGCCTGGGGAGAACTGGACTTCCTTATTGTGGATACCCCACCAGGAACATCAGATGAACATATATCTATAGTCGATGCTTTGCGGCCTTTCCATCCAATGGGAGCCGTATTGGTCACCACTCCACAGGTGATTTGTGCTGTAGCAGGACATTCGGCTACCCCTATGACATGACACAGCCATTGCCTGATTCTTTCTGTGGCAATCATTCAGCGGAATCAACTAAGCTTTGTGTGCCAAATTAACAAACAGATCTGTTTCAGGTCTGTCTGCGATGTCCATGCCAGTTTCTATCTCAGAGCGAAATAGAAACTGGTGTAGATTTTGTAATTAACTATAAGGATTGTGACTGTTTTCAATATAGAAAACTGCTACAGATCCCCAGCAGGTTCAACCTTGCATACAGGATGTGAGCTGTCAACAGACAGCTCGCATCCCTCTCTCTGCTCAGACAGTGATTACCCTGTCCATGTAGAGTCTAATGGCTCTCCTGCTCTCAACTGTGCGTGGAGAGAACAGGCAGGCAGGGGGATTAGAGCAAGCAGCTCTCTAGCTGAAATGTTCTGCGAAGACTGTCACAGCATAGAACAGGGGGCAGATCACTCCTAATTTACAGAGGGGATTGTTAATTAGGAGCAGCATCTGCTGCTTTTCTCCAGCTTAGAAGAGTGATGCAGGCATAAAACCATTGTCTGAATAGGTACAAACAGCAAATGGCTAAATACACGATTGAAATGCATATATGTTTACTGTTTGAACTTCCTGAGTAACTTGGAATTTGGTTTGGGCAGTCTTGTGATTCATGTGCCTGCTATACTACGCAGCCAGATCACTCTACCATTTCTTGGTTCAGTTACTTCCCACATTTCCTTGCTAACTGGGCAGAGATAACTATGCTGATTCATTGCCCGATAATCAGAGATGACACAGAAAGCAGCGTTGCTGAACTTGCAAAAAAGTGTCCCATTTTTGCGACTATGCAGTGTGGCTGATAAATCACACGACTGGCTGTACAGAATTCTAAAACAGGAAACCTATATGTGTATTTATCTGTTTGGAGTTCCACTTTGAACATGCATACTTTAAGCATTTATATTCATGAAACTGTATTTCGTGGTTCTAATGAACAATTATGGCTAGCTGTGCTTGATATCAGTTATTAATGGCTTACATAAAAACAGAGAGTGTAACATGATTATTAAGATGAAGTGTTTATTGCTGAATAGAATGGTTCTATTCTGTAAAAGAGAAGGAAATGAAATGGAGAGCAGCACACACACTTCCTGTTCGAATAGGGACAGCATAGGAAGTCTCTCCAGGGAGATCCTTGTTTAGCCAGTCGAGTTTTTTTTTTTTTTTTTCTTCCCCCATTGGATGGTTTCCCTTTCATTCCTGTTCCAGTAAACACTTAAGATTTTGCACTTTTCCATCACTTTAAATGATGGTGATAAAGGTCACAAGAATAAGTAGATAAGTCCCTGCAGGGACTCAGACAGCAATAAACAGCTGATAGGGGTTCTAATCCTTCCATAATTCATCTAACACTAAACCTATTTTCTTTAAAGTTTGGATAGAGTAGAGTTACACCCTGTTTTTTCTTTTGTAGTTTTTATTTTTTGCTCTGTGTCCCTGCTGGGGATTCCCTTCTATTTGGCCTGCAGTAATCATTGTCACAGAGGCGGCGGTGAAGTGGGGAAAGTGAGGGAAAATCCTCCAATATGGACACCATTTCCTTTGACAGCTCTCTTAGATGGGAATTCCATTGACTCATTTTCTATTGCATCACTAGGGTGGGAAGTGATGGCTAATTTCCCCAGAGGGATACAGGAAGCCAAAAATAACCTATAGGGATTTTACCATTTCAACAAAATGGGAACAAAATGTTTTGGCTCCACATATACTTTACAGTGCATGTAAAAACTAACAATGGACTCCTCTTACTTGCTCTCTTTGATATGTTTAATATAACGTTGGGAATGTTTTTATATCTGTTTGATAACCAACATCCGTGTGTGCTGTAAATTGCCTTCAACAGTGCTCCTGTTTCTTCTTGCTGGAGGCTGCCATTTTTGTTGAAGCCCAGCGCCCCTGAACAGCAGTAAATCATAAAGCAGAACTAAACCCATCGATTTTAACTTAATTTCCTGGAGTTCGAGATTGCTAACTGTCCCATTTGCTTGTGCCCTCAACCAAACAGTCAAACCATCAAATGGCTGATGTCTTAACTGATCACATGCAGAATCATAATAGTTGCAGATCAAACAGAAGCAGCTTCCTTGGCTGCAAAGGATAATTTAATTTCTCTTTAAGGCTGTTAGGAGATCGGCCTCTACATGTTCAGTAGTGGCTAAAAATGGAGAGCAACTGAGCATGTGCAGAACAGGGTGAGACAGAGTATTACTGGATTTTAAACAGTATATAGACACTTATTTTTAATGGTTTACATAGCTATACCTGCAAAAGAGCCCAACCTGAAGTGATTTTGCAGGACTTGATTTTCTGACTAAAGTTCCACTTTCCACTTTCTGACTAAAGTTCCAGATCATCTCACTGATCCCCTGCTGATTGGAGCAGAGCGGGGTGGATGGAACATCTATGTCCGCTGAGTTTCTGCAGAGGGGACATGGACAGAGCCCACTCTGCTCTATGGATGGCCAGGAGTAAATGGACTCCACTGTCTGTTTACACCCAACTACCCTCTCATCCAATCTGCCTAAATGGAAGAGGAAGGGCTCCTTTTTTTTTTTTTTTTCTTTTGGACAGGAGGTAGGCAGGTGTAAACAAAACAAGTCCCTTTACAACCACCTGTCCATAGGAATGCAGGGACCTTCTGATCAGGTGCATCTTAAAAACTGACAGGCAGACCTGATCAGGTCACCCGTGTGAAAGGGATCTAACAGTGATTTTAGTACCTGATGTCTAATTGAATTAAGTGGTGTAAAGTGAATTGATCTTGTGCAGTGTAACCTCTAGCAAGAAATCAGAATTTATTTTACTAAGGCTTTTACGTCTTTTTGTAATTCACACCTTGCTATCTGTCTTGTCTGGTAAAACTGACACAGGTTGCTTTCTGACTTCATATAAACTTGATGTTGCAGGCTGTATCCATTGGAGATGTCAGACGGGAGCTGACGTTCTGTAAGAAGATGGGTCTTCCGGTCATTGGAATTGTAGAGAACATGAGTGGATTTGTGTGTCCACATTGCACGGTCAGTTGAAGAACAGCTTTATTGGTGGAAATAAGTTTGGCAGAATGCTGTAAATTTTTAGAAATTATTGTTTTGGGTTTGCTTCTTGTGTTGTCACTTTGGTTTACATGATGTGGAAACGTTGCAAGAGGACCTAAACAAAATAATGTAATGGGCAACTGCATGGCAAATGAGATTTAGTGCCGGTTCACATAGGTGCAAGGCAGGAACACTGCAAACCCATGCATCGCATCTGACTCGCACGGCAGTTCACTCTGTCATATGCAAACTGCTGGGAGAGTCAATACAAAGTTAATAACACCCCCATTTCAGCTTGCATATTGCAGTGCGAACTGACAGCTCGGACATGAATTGGATCGGATGGGTGTGAACACCCATGAGATACGATTTTGGTGCGGACCAAAAAAAGAATCCAGTGCAAGTTTGGTCCGAATGCGATGTGAATTCAGCCATACTATCTGTATCGTTGAAATCGCAGCGCGCGGACATCACATGTGATTAGCACTGCAGTGCAGTGCGAATCACATGCAGTCTCGCACCACGCATAAGTGTGAACTGGCACTTAATGTTGAAAAATGTATGGTAATGCATTTTTTGGGTGGCAAAAATACGAATACAGGTTACTGGCTATGGGGAGAACCTCTGAGGGAATTCAGGATGGAAAAGGGCCTGGGTGTCCTAGTAGATGGCAGGCTCAACGATGACATGCAATGCCAGGCTGCTGCAAGCAAAGCCAACAGAATATTAGCATGCATTAAAAAGGGGATTCACTCCAGAGATAAAACGATAATTCTGGCTACCAGGATGGGCAGCGCCTCTGAACACTCACACCAAAATATTATATATGCTTCTCACCAGTGACTGTAAAACATATATATATATATATATATATATATATATATATATATATATATATATATTACATATACTTAATGTGGTTTCAATTGTGAAATGACCAAGAGGCCACTACTAGCTCTTGTAAACCAAAAATTGAATATATCACTTAACTATTAGATCAATTACAAAAACGCTTATAAAGTGCTCAATATGCTTGAAAAGTGCTACTATATATACTCCAAAGTGCATCCGTGCTAAAAATACGTCACAAACAAATAATTCATAAAGTGTCACATTCATAAACAAAAAAGTAGTATAGTGTCCAAGTGCTGGAATTCATGCTGGCAAAAAATAACCAACAGATTCTTCAATGGTAGAGAAAGTGCAGACAGGGTGCTCCTTAGCGTGCTGGAAGGGTTAATGTAAGTGGGGCATGCAGTCTGTGCCAGAGACCCCCCTCTGTATCCCCATTCACCAGAGGCTATTGACCATCTGCTTTTCAGTCAGAGGTCAAAAGCAGCTTGTTAGGGGGGAGATACGGCAGATCCCCGAATGCTGGGTACTGTGTCGGATTTCTTCAGAGCATAAATGAGTGGTAATATTGCCTGTATGGCTCGGAGGGCAAAAGAGAGCTCATGTGTAGACCGCCAAACACAAGTTTATTTGCGCATAAAGAGAAACACTTACAGGATGATGATGAAAAACCTGCGGTGTGTGATCTCAGGCAGCGTGCGTTCCACTACTCTCACCCTCCGAACCGGAAATGGCGATGACGGCTGCGGCGACCGGTTGTGATGTCAACGCGTTTCGCCACGTGATTGGGCGTCTTCACGGACCATCCTGTAAGTGTTTCTCTTTATGCGCAAATAAACTTGTGTTTGGCGGTCTACACATGAGCTCTCTTTTGTCCTCCGAGCCATACAGGCAATATTACCACTCATTTATGCTCTGAAGAAATCCGACACAGTACCCAGCATTTGGGGATCTGCCGTATCTCCCCCCCTAACAAGCTGCTTTTGACCTCTGACTGAAAAGCAGATGGTCAATAGCCTCTGGTGAGTGGGGATACAGAGGGGGGTCTCTGGCACAGACTGCATGCCCCACTTACATTAACCCTTCCAGCACGCTAAGGAGCACCCTGTCTGCACTTTCTCTACCATTGAAGAATCTGTTTGTTATTTTTTGCCAGCATGAATTCCAGCACTTGGACACTATACTACTTTTTTGTTTATGAATGTGACACTTTATGAATTATTTGTTTGTGACGTATTTTTAGCACGGATGTACTTTGGAGTATATATAGTAGCACTTTTCAAGCACTTTGAACACTTTATAAGCACTTTTGTAATTGATCTAATAGTTAAGTGATATATTCAATTTTTGGTTTACAAGAGAGCTAGTAGTTGCCTCTTGGTCATTTCACATTTGAAACCACATTAAGTATATGTATTTTATTTATATATGTTTTACAGTCACTGGTGAGAAGCATATATAATATTTTGGTGTGAGTGTTCAGAGGCGCTGCCCATCCTGGTAGCCAGCTTCTAAGAGATTTATTTCTACAGGCAGCAGCCCCAGGTGTATGGAGTAGTGTTTGATGCACATCCACACACCTGTACACACACTGTAAGAGGGAAGGCGCTGTGTACGTTATCAAATTAAAACGATAATTCTCCCACTCTACAAGACTCTGGTCTGGCCGCATCTTGAGTATGCTGTCCAATTCTGGGCACCAGTCCTCAGTATGCATGTGCTGGAATTGGAAAGAGTCCGGGAAAGGGCAGCAAAGCAGATAAAGGGACTGGAGCACCTCAGTTATGGGGAAAGACTACAAGTATTGAACTTATTCTCTCTGCAGAGGAGACGCTTGTGAGGGGATATGATATTGATGTACAAATACCGTACTGGTGACTCTAGCATTTCAGTGAAAAGGAATTTAAAAAGACACGCGGCCATTCACTAAAATTAGAAGAGAAGTAGTTTAACCTTAAGCTGCGTAGAATGCTCTATACTGTCAGAGCGGTAAGGATGTGGAATTCTCTTCCACAAGCAGTGGTATCAGCAGGGAGCAACGACAATTGAAAAAAACGATTAGATGGGCACCTTAACGACCACAACATACAGGATATACAATGTACTATCGACATAAACACACACACACACACACACACACACACACACACACACACACGTTGAACTGGATGGACTTGTGTCTTTTTTTTCAACCTCGCCAACTATGCATTTATGAAACTTCTGAATATGGGGATTGTTCTTATCATCTTGTCAACACAAAGTATTATTTTAAATGTGTTAACCAGACTTTAAAGTGAGGTTTAAAAAATCATATTCAATTATGTATTGTTAACTTTAAAAAGTCCTTTCTGTTGCTCAGCCTCCTACAAATCTCCAAATTCCTTTTTTGATTTTCTGTTGGAGGGTGGCTTTGTTCATTCTCCATGCTTCCGCTGTATGTATGAATGTAGCCATCCTCTCTTGCTCACTCCTGAGATGGACTAGGAACTATGGGGTGTGTAGTGTGCATAGAGCAAATAATGTGCACTGCTCATTCCAAACATTGGAAGTGAGGCGGGAAAGGAGAAGTTTGGGGGCTCACAGAGGATGTTACCAGGAGGCAGAAAAACACCGTAACAAATTATTTCATGAGAAATCGATTACAGAGCCATTACTTAGTGAATGTGTGTGGACTATTTTTGGAGAATAAGGATATCGTTTAGTGTCCCTTTTTTATATGATGCTCCTAGAGAAAGAGAAAAGTGATAGGTAACATTTGCTTGCATGTTCACCTATCTGTTTAAGAGGTTAAAATTCTGAAGTCCTAAAAATTCCCAGCACTACAAATGTTAATATAGAATATAGTGTATAGTCTGAAGCTGTCTAGAGCATACAACCTTCACCAGAGTATTTAGATCAGAGCACCCTGGGGTATGTAACATCCAGCATACCATGCAGCTTCCTGCATTTGTAACTTTGTGAAAAGTGTAGAGGTCCAGAGCATGTGACACATAGCGCAGCTCACAGGATTCAGTTTTAGTTCTCAAAATATGTAATATAGAGTAGAGTTTATAGAATGGGGTAGTCTGGTGTATGTAATGTAGAGCAGAGCGTACAGACCAGAGCAGTCAGGTGTATGTAATGTAGATCAGAATGTACAGACCAGAGCAGTTAGGTGTATATAAGCCCGCAGCTGGGTGACACCCGCAGAGGGGTGACACCATCCCGAGGGCAGCGGAGGATCCCGGGTGCAGGGCTCTTCAGCCGGAACATGCGCACTAGCCCTGAACGAGACTCGCTCACTCCTGCTGCGGCTGCCTCCTTTCACTGTACACAAGCCCGCCGCCCAGAGAGTGACAGTCTGAGCAAGCAACTCTCCGGGCGGCTACACACTGAATCCTCCCATGCCTGCCGCCCAAGTGCATAAGGGAGGAGGGCTATGTACCGATGGATGGGAGGGGTCTGCACTGATGGAGGGGGAGGGGGTTTATCCTGAGGGGAGTTCTGCACAGATGGATGGGGTGGGGTTATCCTGGGGGGGGGGTTCTGTTAGTCACGTCTGAGGGGGAGTCCTATTGGGGGGGAGGTAGCCACGTCTGGGGGGGTCCTATTTGGCGGGGTAGGTAGTCACGTCTTGGGGGGGGGGTCCTATTGGGGTGGGGTAGGTAGACACGTCTTGAGGGGAGTCCTATTTGGGGGAGGGGGAGGTAGTCACGTCTGGGGAGGGTAGGTAGCCATGTATCGGGAGGAGGGAATACGTGAACCCGCCGTCCGTACCCTCCTAAGTCACACATCGGCGGGCCTCTCAACGAACGAGTCTGACAGTGAGAGACCCGCCGCCCGAACACATGTCACTTTCCTCCGTCGGCGTCGTCCTCACTCGCTCAGAGCAAGTCCCGATCACGCGTACAAGGCCGACTTCTCGGGACGTGGGCCCTAGGAGGCGACGGGAGCCCTACCACAGTGGGGAGACGCCCACAGTGGGTCGACGCCCGAATATATGTGGATTGACGAGACCAGACATGTAAGACTAGATGTAATGTATGTGGACTGACGAG
>BLSH010076090.1:2135061-2150042 GCA_018402905.1 Glandirana rugosa | reverse complement strand
GGTGGTTATCCTGAGGAGGGGTCTGCACTGATGGATGGGGCGGGGGTTCATCCTGAGGGGGGTCTGCACTGATGGATGAGGTGGGGTTTATCCTGCGGGAGAGTCTGCACTGATGGGGGGAGAGGGTGCACTGATGAGGCTGCATTTGATGGGCACTGCACTGATAGGCTGCATTTGGTGGGCACTGCACTGATAGGCTGCATGTGTCTACCTGTGTGTTAATTTTGGATTATGTGCATGCGTCTGCAAGTGTTAAATTGGGATGTGTGTGTGCAAGTGTTGGAATTCTGCGTGTTTTTGTGTATCTGCCAGTGTGTTAATTTGGGATTGTATGTGTGTATGCTTCCAAGTGTGTTTAATTTTGGATTGCGTGTGTGTGTGTCTACCAGTGTGTTTGGGATTTTGTGGGTATTTGTGTGTCTGCAAGTGTGTTAGTTTGGGGGTTGTGTGTTACACACACACACACACACACACACACACACACACACACACACAGAAACCATGACACACACACACACACACACACACACAGAAACCATGACACACAAATAATAATTACTTTCTCGGGACAGGGGCACTTAGGAGATTTTTTTTAGATCTGCAGGGGTATTTCACTGTAAAAGGTTGATAAACCCTGGTGTAAAACATAGCATACAAACTGGAATAGTCCAGTGTGTGTATATAATGTAGAGCACAGCATACAGATTAGAGTAGTTTGGTGTATAGAATGTAAAGCAGATTATACAGACTGGGGCAGTCAGGTGTATATAATGTATAACAGAGCATACAGTCTGGAGCAGTAATAAAACAAATCTTACGGTCTTTGCAGCTGTAGAGTACATGAGTGAAATCCTGTGTTCACATTGGTAGATTGCAGAACTGCTTTATCAGCAGGAAATACCAGTTTGACGGGATGTTTTGCATTTTTTTTTTTATATATGTATATTTGCAAACTTTCCTGGCATTCTGGGGTATAGTAACACAGTTGATATGTTACACCCCACCCCTAGCTCTAATCTTGTGGTAATTCTTATTTGCTACTATCACAGCCTCTTCCCTTCACTATCAGCACTTAGAAAACATCACAGCAATGCAGATCCTGCATTATTGGACTGTTCTTTAGAAGCCCCAAATTGTGTCGCCTGGTACACATTTTTTGTCTTGCTCTCATGATGGGAGTTGATAGATCTAGTTATAATTAAAACAAATATATTGAGGTTGATTTACTAAAGGCAAATAAATAGTCTGTTCACTCTGCGGTGATGTTTTGTTGACTTCCATCATCCAGTCATATGCATGTAAATACTGTTTTTTTGTTTTTTTTTCCCCCCCTTGCACGTGATTGGGTATTTTTTGCCACAGTCTAGAGAAATTTCCAGCGCTAAATTTCCGGCCCATCAGTGCAAGTGATGCATTCACGTGCACTCTGCCCACGGACGTTTTAACCCCTTCCCTCTGACCGTACGCAAATATGCGACCTTGGCTTGAAGGGGTTGTACCAGGGTAATGACTGCAGCTGCACTTATCACCCCGGCACCATTTTTAGAGCCGGCAGTTGGCTTTCTTGGGATAAGAACAAATGTGGCTAAAAAGTCCCCCGCCTTCCGCAGCTCGCCCGGGCTCTCGCCTCCCACCAGCCGGAGACCCGAATGAAGCTGGAATCTGCTTTGATTGGATCTCGAATCTAGTAACCCGGAAGCAATGTCATGACATCACTTCCAGTTTACAGAAAACTTAAAGGAGCCAAATTTAAAAAAATTAACCTAATTCAAAACAGTCAAACTTGGCATTTTAAATGCTTTTAGGTGCAAAGGAGGGATTTGGGGTCTTATAGGCCCAGATCCCTCCATAAAGAGTACCTGCCACTGCCTATTACTGTCACAAGGGATGTTTTACATTCCTTCTGACAGAAATAAAAGTGATCAGAATTTTTTTTTTTTTCAAAGGGACAGTGTAAAAAAATAAATAAGAAAAAAAAAAGTAAAGTGCCCCATCCCTCCATGCTTACACAGCTGAGGGGGGCTGTGTGATGTGCAGGGGGGGGCTGTGTAATGTAAAGGGGTCCAGAGGTGCGGGGGGCTATGTAATGTAAAGGGATCCAGAGGTGCAGGGGGCTGTTTAATGTAAAGGGGTCCAGAGGTGCAGGGGGTTGTGTAATGTAAAGGGGGCCAGAGGTTCGGGGGCTGTGTAATGTTTATTTATTAACAGGTGAATTTCGCCCTCCATGCATTCGCATACATTGAATCCGTCCCTTAAAGGGGTTGTAAAGTCAGAAGGTTTTTTTTTCTTGATGCATGCTATGCATTAAGATAAAGAACCTTCTGTGTGTAGCACCCCTGTAATTACTTACCTGAACCCCATCTCTCTCCAGCGATGTCCACAAGTGTCTCATTCGTCCAGAAATCTCCTCCTGATTGGCTGAGACACAGCAGCGGCGCCATTGGCTCACGCGGCTGTCTGTCAATAAGCCAATCGAGAGAGATGGGGCCGGGTTGGGGCTCCGTGTCTGAATAGATACACGGAGCTCTGACTCGGCTCAGGGCTGCTGGCTGTGGGGGCACTCAATAGGAGGCAGGGGCCAGGAGCTGCAAAGAGGGACCGGAGAAGAGGTGGATCTGGGCTGCTCTGTGCAAAACAAACTACACAGAGGTAAGTATAATATGTTTGTTTAAAAAAAAAAAAAAAAAACGAGACTTTACAATAACTTTTACAAGTGTAAAAAGGTTGCTGACCCCTGCTCTAAGATAATGGAGAATTCCCTTGCAAAGTGAACAGCTGTTTAATTTATTTGCCTTTAGTAAATCAACCCCAGTGACGTAATACAAAAAAATGCAGGCATATTTGTTTACCATGCTGAAATTTGCAAATACACACTGGTCCCACTTGCCTAATGTTTATCTCCTGCAATATCTGTCTTTTTTGGTTTCTGTCATGCTTGGAAACAGGCATGGCACATGGGTTGGATTGGTGCTTAGTGCTGGGATTCGATTCAGGGAATGAGACAAAAGACCGACAGCAGTACACTTAGATCTGTTTATTACCAAGGGAGGGCACAACCAATCTCAAGAGCTGGTAGTAGATATGCAATACAGAGTAAAGATGGCAAAGATCACAGATGCAGAACAAATATGGATCTTGCCCTATTTCCTGTCTGATCTTCTGGTCCAGTGCCAGTCTGAACAGATTTCCTGTGATTTTAAGATTTTTACTATTTTCAGTACAGTAGACAGCTTTAAATACAGTCCTCGAAAAAGTATTCATACCCCTTTGAAATTTTGTACATTTTTTTTAATGTTACAACCAAAAACATAAATGTATTTTATTGGGATTTTATGTGATAGACCAACATAAAGTGGCACATAATTGTGAAGTGGAAGGAAAATGATAAATGCTTTCCAACATTTTTTACAAATAAATATGTGAAAAGTGTTGTGTGCATTTGTATTCAGCCCCCTTTACTCTGATACCCCCTAACTAAAATCTAGTGGAACCAATTGCCTTCAGAAGTCACCTAATTAGTAAATAGTCCACCTGTGTGTAATTTAATCTCAGTATAAATACAGCTGTTCTGTGAAGCCCTCAGAGGTGTGTTAGAGAGCCTTAGTGAACAAACAGCATCATGAAGGTCAAGGAACACACCAGACAGGTCAGGGATAAAGTTGTGGAGAAGTTGTTTAAAGCAGAGTTAGGTTATAAAAAAAATATCCCAAGCTTTGAACATCTCACGGAGCGCTGTTCAATCCATCATCTGAAAAGGGAAAGAGTATGGCACAACTGCAATACTACCGAGACATGGCTGACCACCTAAACTGACAGGCCAAGCAAGGAGAGCATTAATCGGAGAAGCAGCCAAGAGACCAATGGTAACTCTTGTGCTGTGGAGATCCACAGCTCAGGTGGGAGAATCTGTCCACAGAACAACTATTAGTCTTGTATTCCACAAATCTGGCCTTTATGGAAGAGTGCCAAGAAAGCCATTGTTGGGGGAAAAAAAGCCAAAAGGTGTCCTGTTTACAGTTTGCGCAAAGCCATGTGGAGGACACAGCAAACGTGGAAGAAGGTGCTCTGATCAGAAGAGACCAAAATTGAACTTTTTGGCCTAAAAAGCAAAACGTTATGTGTGATGGAAAACTAACACTGTACGTCACCCTGAACACACCATGTCCACTGTGAAACATGGTGGCAGCATCATTTTGTGGGGATGCTTTTCTTCAGCAGGGGCAGGGAAGCAGGTCAGAGTGGATGGAAAGATGTGTGGAGCCAAATAGGGCTGAAACAACTAATCGATTAAACGACAACTAATCGATTATGAAAATAGTTGTCAACTATTTTCATAATTGATTAATTGGCCAGCTGATTAGTTGGCCTGCATACAGAATGCATTATTTGTTTTCATATCAGGAACTACAGTGCAGCAAACATACAGCTGAGTACACCGTCCACACATGTCAAAAGACACAGTGCAGCACACATACAGCTCAGTATACCATCCATACATGTCAGTAAGTGCCTGAGAGCTTGTGAATGTGAGAGGAGCAATACCTCATGGGACATGTAGTCCTGGGCAGGAAGTGAATGATTCTAAAGGCAGAAGTTTTTTTTTTTTTTTTACCTTGCTATAGGGGCACTCTATACTATACTTTGCAGCCTGGTATTGGGGCACTCTGAAGGCAGGAGGAGCCAGAAGCGTTTGTTGGGGACCCTAGAAGAGGAGGATCTGGACTGCTCTGTGCAAAACCATTACACAGAGCAGGTAAGCATAACAAGTTTGTTGTTTTAAAAAAAATTACTTTAAAGAATGTGTGCAGGAAGATCAGCATCTGAACCCAGAGAAGGTGGTGGTTGGTAGACTGGAGGTTATTGAAGGCATTACATTTAAAGTAAATTTTTACCAGTACTGTGCATTACAGTATATTTAAAATTATCATATCCATGAAAAAAAAGTCTCAGCTTTCAGTACTACCTTTATGATAAAAGATTTTATCTCCCTTCCACCCTTCATATAGCTTCATGTCTGACTCCTAGGTAAAATGCCCATATATCCTAGATTGTAAGCTCTAATGAGCAGGGCCCTCTGATTCCTCCTGTATTGAATTGTATTGTAATTGTACTGTCTGTCCTAAAAACCTGTTAGAGTCTGGAAAAGACTTGAGCTGAGGCTCACCTAACAGCAGGACAACTACCCTAAATATACAGCCAGAGCTACAATGGAATGGTTTAGATCAAAGCATATTCATGTGTTTTGGAATGGCCCAGTCAAAGTCCACACCTAAATTCAATTGAGAATCTCTGTAGCAAGACTTGAAAATTGCTGTTCACAGACGCTCTCCATCCATTCTGACAGAGCTTGAGCAATTTTGCAAAGAAGAATGGGCAAAAATGTCCCCCTCCCAGATGTGCAAAGCTGCAAATACAAATGCACACCACATATTTATTTGTAAAAAAAATTAGAAACCATTTATCATTTTCCTTCATTTTCACTTCACAATTATGTGCCACTTTGTATTGGTCTATCACATAAAATCCCAATAAAATACATTTACGTTTTTGGTTGTAACATGACAAAGTGTGGGAAATTTCAAGGGGTATGAGTACTTTTTTAAGGCACTGAAATGCCCTTTTTTAATTTTTTTTTTTTATTGTCTTGAAAGTTATCATTAAACTCAGACGTGTGTCTCTCCCATCTCTAGGAATGCACCAACATTTTCTCCAAGGGTGGTGGTGAAGAGCTAGCAAGGCACGCTGGAGTCCCATTTCTGGGTAATTAAAAGAATCACTTTATGTACCACTTTTATATTTTACAAATGTATACTTGTTTGTGACATCCTAAAATCTTAAATATGAACTCCTGGCACAAAAAAACTTTAATTTTAAATATATTTCTCAATAGCCACAAAGAATATAAATATGCTTTGTTTGCACCAAATGCCTTTTGCAAATCAGGTTCTTACCTTGTAAAGGCAGTAGCAATACTGTACTGCAGAAGGCCCACCCACTACAGACTGCATGCGAAAAACTAAAGGAGGGGGCCAAGATGAGACCAGTCACCCTGCAGAAGATGAGAGAGCAGCAATGAGTGTTCTTTATTACAGGAAGCTCCTGCACAGATGCAGTTTCACATTGGATTACTGCACAGATCTGGAAGAAATGCACACAGCAAACCAACTGGTCTTTTTATTAAAAAAAATAGTTGGGTCAATATGACAAGCATTTTCCCATCCTTGACCTATTCTGACTGTATTTTTTTTAAAACACCGTATAATGCTGATTTCTTCTGATTGTCAGCTCCATCTAGTGGCCACAATGTGTGTGCTGTGTTTTTTTTTTTTTTTTATTTAACCACTTCCTGGCCAACGATGTCATATAACATTGCAGATTATGAGTGGGGATATCTGAATGATGGCTTCAGATAACTTCTTTTACAGCCGGCAATTCCCTGCACCGTAAAAACAATCATAGTGGTTGTTCAGCCACTTGATTTGGTGAACCGGAGAAGGAATTCGCCGGTGGTGAAAGTTCATCATAGAGAATACCGTGGACCAGATGCTCAAGCTCGCTGGCTATCTGTTTCTTACCCGGATCCTGTGGAGCTAAACACCCGTTATCCACACCATTAGCACCTGGATGAAGAGGGGATCATCCTTACCACACTCTGGTAAGGGAAGAACAATCCGCTTCCCGGCCATCCTAGAGAAATCACAGCCACCTCCTCCCGCCCACGTGGAAACCCGCGCCAGGCGCAGCAAACACAAGGCCTCACAAACAGGCCCCCATTTAGCCGGACGACTCTCGCCCCCCCCTGGCTGGTGGAGGTAATGACAGCTATTGCTACCTGCCAGTCAATGCTGATTGCCAAGTTTGAGGCTGTGCAGTTGGTGATCTTGCGACAGGACCTGGACAAAGTCCATTCCAGAGTCACAAGAGCCGAATAGAGGATCAGCCATATACTCTGCTTCTCTCAGTACTCTCCAAACCAAGGTCAAGGCCCTGGCGTATAGAGCCGAAGATGTAGAGCACAGAAATAGGAGGAATAACCTCCGCACAGTGGGCCTGGAGGGGGAAAACGACAGCCTTCGTGGAGGATATGTTGCGCGCCCTCCTCACAGATGCACACTTCTCTCCACATTATGCGATGGAGAGAGCACACCGAGTCCCTCCTAAGCCGGTACCTCTGGGGGCCCTACCGTGCACATTTTATTCTGCGGATGCTCAACATTTGGGATCGGGACGAAATACTCAGAGCTTCAAGGTCAGTGGGAGATCTGCGCTACCAGAACAGCAAACTGATGATTTTCCTGGACTACTCCATCGAAACGCAGAAGCTTCGTAAGTCCTTCGACCATGTAAAGGCAGTGATGAGAGCCCACAACATAAGCTACAGGGTCCTCTTCCCAGCACGCCTGCGAGTTCAAGATGGCGAATCAACCCATTTCTTCAATTCACAGAGAGAGGCGTCTGCCTGGCTGGATACTCTTCTGCCTGCCCACTGACTGCAGGACATGTGACATGTCTTAATATGCCTTCTAACACCCTTATAGGCTTAATAGTAATTCGAGTCCTCAACCCCTCTTACATGCAGCGGTCACCCTGTTGTGCCTATGAGTGGGCACCAAATTCCCCTGTTGGGCCACAGCTGGATGCTTCCACACCTACAGGTACTGTGCAGACCAAACCTGGAAACTTTCTGTGCCTCGCTGCAAGCCCTCTGTTGCACCTGTTGTGCCACTGAACGTTTCTTTCTCCCTTTTAATCATCATAACTACAAGTAAGTGCCCCTGACTATGTCAGGTGAAATATATCTCTCATGGGTATCACTGCCTCTGCAGTAGAAACTCCCTAAATGACCAAGTCTGTTTTACAGTAATTTTGCCTTCCATGGGATCGTATTCTTTTACTCGATATTTTTGCTTTCCACTACTGAGAGGAAGTTGGTCCTCTTCTTCCCATTATCCTTCATAGACTACTCCTCACACCAGTCAGTGGAACTGGCAAATCCCCCCGGATTCGTCTGGGAGGAGCAGCCAGCTCCTTGCACAGGTTTCCCCCTTTTGCAGCCAGCGTGCTGATTTGGGTATGGTGTTGAAAACCCTCCTCAGTTCTAGGGGGATGGGTGGGGTGGGAATATTGCCCTAACAGGGCGGTTAAACTTCACAATTGTTTATACAGTGTATGTTACCTTAAACAATGTTATACTATTAAATGTCTCAGCATTACATGATTTTTCACTTAGCCCCATCCGTGTCCGGCCCCTCAGGCCAGGGGCGTCACTCCATAGTAATCTGTACTTACGATTTCAACATAAGCCTAATGTCTACTCTTAATATTCTGTCTTGGAACATCAGGGGATTGAACTCCAGTTAAGAGATCCCTGCTGTTCTAATTCCTGAAGACACATAACCCACATATCTGTGTGCTTCAAGAAACCCACCTGGTGGGTAGCAGAACTCTAGCCCTTAAAAAGCCGTGGGTGGGTCACCACTACCACTCCACCTACTCTTGCTTTGCTAGGGGTGTTAGTATACTGGTGCTTAAGATGCTCTCCTTTAAGCTCTTGGACTTTGTGCTGGACCCAGATGGCAGGTATGTCATAATCCACGCTAGAATTCATGCACTAAACTGCACAATAGTAGGATTGTACCTCCCACCTCCTGCCTCTTTAATGATTTTAAACCACATCACCTCCAAAATTGCAGAATTTGCCTCTGATGACACGGTCATCTTGGGTGACTTTAACCTGATCTATGACTCTGTGATGGACAGGCTGTCATCTACTGGCCCCTCCGGATTGGCGACATGGAAGGAGACCTAAGGGTTCACGGATGTGTGGAGGTGGAGACGCCCTCAGTCCCGTGAGTTCACTTGCCACTCAGCTTCCCACAGAACCTTCTCTCATAAAGACCTGGTCTTTGGGGGGGATCTGTTCTCCCTAGAGTAACGGACATAAAAATATTGCCCCCGGGCCATCTCAGACCATGCTCCGTTGTTCCTGAGCCTGGACGTCTCAATCCGTGCTACGAATAAAGTATGGAGACTCTCCATGTTCTGGATCTCGGATCCGGAGGTAGATGCTCAGTTTCAGCCAGAAATTAACGGGCTTTGGGCAATCAACCATGGTTCATCGGTGGCTTCTATAGTCTGGGAGACCTTCAAGGCGCACGTAAGGGGACAGTACCAGACCATCATTACCAAGGTTCGGAAAGGCAGGAGGGCAGAGTTGATTAGAACAGAGAATGAGGCCATGCAAATACGCACCTCCCTTACCCAAAAAAGGCTACTGGCACAATCACAGTGCATATTTGAGTAAAGGGAACGATCGGGTAGACTGCTGGACCTGGTTGGCGAGGGAACAGTCGGGTGGCATTAGTGTACCCCACATTATGGGACCCACTGGGGATCTCCTCTATAGCCCTGAAGAGATCAACAACTGCTTTGCTTCATTTTATCAATCCCTGTACAGATCCCGGGCGACATATAGTGAAGAGGAACTGAGGGCGTACATGAATGACATAGACCTACCAGAGCTCACCCCGACCTACCGCAACAAACTGGACAGCCCCGTTACTGTTGAGGAAATCCTTATAGTCCTAAAAACAATGCAAACAGGCAAGGCCCCTGGCCCTGATGGCATACCAGTCGAGTTCTATAAACACTACTCTTGACCCTAGATTCCACACCTTATTTAGCGAATCAGCCAAATCCGAGTCCCTACCGGCGTCCAAGGGTGAGGCCATCATAGTAGTGATTCCTAAACCAGGAAAGGACCCCTCCCAATGCTCCTCCTATCGCCCTATCTCCCTGTTGAATGTTAATGCCAAAATGCTGCCAAATATTTTGGCCCTTAGGTTAGACACTTTCATAACAACATTGAAACACCCAGACCAGATGGCTTTTATGCTAGGGAGGGGTACAGATATTAAAATCAGGAGACTTTTTTCACCCATATAGACAATATAGACCTGGACAATGGAGGAGTTGTGGCCTCATGTGACGCGGAGAAGGCTTTTGACTCCGTCGAGTGGGGCTACCTATGGCAGGTACTATTTAAGTTTTTGGATTCAGTCCCTGATTCGTAACATGGTTGAAATTGCTATATGGCCACCCAAGGGCCAGGGAGCGCTCAAATGGCAGTCTCTCTGAGGCATTTCTCCTAGGTAGAGGGACACATCAGGGGTGCCCCCTATCTCCTGGATTATTCATACTTGCACTGGAGCCACTGTCAATAAAACTCAGAGCTGACTGGGAGGTTAGGGGTCTGAAAGTGGGCCCACTGGAGGAGAAACTATCCTTGTATGCGGATGACGCTTTGCTCTACCTGGCTGATGCTACATCATCTCTCCAGGCTGCTCTTAACCTGTTCAACCAATTTGCTTGGTTCTCGTGTGTTCGAGTTAATTGGGACAAATCAGTCCTATTCTCACTGAGTCCCTTGGTCCAGTGCTTTAACACATGCACCCCTCTCCAGTGGGTGGACAAGTTCACCTATCTGGGTATCAAGGTGACTAACAGGATAGGGGACTATGCTGACAAGAACCTGAACCCCCTAATGTCGCAACTTTCGACTAAATGTGTGTCCCGACGCTCGCTTCCTCTGACCACGGTGGGCAGGGTGAGCCTACTTTAAATTGGTTTTCCTCCTCAAGTATCTGTTCTTTTTTGCAACACACCAGTCCATATTCCCAAAACATTCTTAAATCGCCTAGAGAGTCTGTTGCTCACATTTGTGTGGGCTGAGAGGCCCCCTAGGGTAGCGAGACATATTTTGTATCTTCCCCTCTCGGAGGGTGGTCTGGCACTCCTGAACTTTCAACTATATTACTGGGCTGCTGTACTGGTTACGGTGCGCTGGTGGTTTACTCAACCCAGACAAAACCCAGCTGTAACATTAGAGGCGGCTATACTGGGTTCATATGTGGCCCTGAGCAATGTGGTATTTCAGGGTTGAAGGCGGACCCCTCCCTGATGACCTCCATGAGGACTACAATTGGGGTCTGCAATGATGCCTGGGCAATTTTATAGAGAGCCTAATCATACGCCTCTGTGGGGCAACCCCATGCTGCCACATTTAAATAACATCCCGGACCCTGCCGTATGGGCAAAGAAGGGAATTGCTACTTTAAAACATATAACATCGGACAGCAGGCTTATGTCATTTGGGGAGTTGAGGCGACAGTTCTCTATTCCAAGACCCTATGAGTTTAGATACTGGCAGTTGAGAAAAGCCTTTAGGGCACAGTTCCCGGAATGATTAACTCTTTAATCAGACTCCATTGAGCGTCTCCTCACCTCCAGTGTAATAGGAAAACCCTTGTCCTCCTTATACTTGTACCTCACAGTTGCCCATGCGGCCAAGTTGACTAGAGCTAGAGACAGCTGGAGCACAAACCTGGGTGAGGAGGAATGTGTTTTCATGTTCATCCCCTCGATGATTGCAGCCACGGACAGGTTTATACAACTCCAGTTTCTCCGCAGGGCCTACTACACCCCACAAAGATTAGCCCGCATATACCCGTCACGTGAGTCAATGTGTCCTAGGTGAGGTAGGAACATTCTGACACATGGTCTGGTCCTGTTCTAAACTCCAACCCTATTGGGATGAGGTGGTCACATTTCTTGAGCAACCTAAGCGGCGCACAAGTACCGCTGGACCCATTGGTTCTCCTTTTAAGTCATCTAGAGGAGGTGGAAGGGGATAGATATGTCAAACTGCGCATCACCTTCTCCCTATTTTACGCTAGACGAGAGATGCTACTAAAATGCAAATCAGCAGAACCTCCTACTAGTGATTCTCGGAAATCCCCAGTTAACTCTGTCCTCCCACTTTACAGACTCACATACGAGAGCAGGCAATGCCCAGCAAAGTATGACAAGATGTGGTCAGCCTGGATAGACGCCGTGGTTAGATCCTACCTACAGGAATTTGACTATCGGTGGGAAGGATTACCCCCCCCCCCTTAACTGCCTTTTTATCTCTCCTCCGGCTCCCCCCTCAACCAGGTCTTTCTTCCTTAACCACTTCCGGACCGACGTATGCAGAATGACGGCCGGGAAGTGGTTCAGTTATCCTGACTGGGCGTCATATGACGTTCTCAGCATAACATGCCGGCGCGCGCCTGGGGAGGCGCGCATCGCGGCGATCAGTGGTGTAGGGGTCAGTCTGACCTCCCCGCATTACCGATCTCGGTAAAGCGCTTCCATCTGAAGCACTTTACCATGTGATCAGCCGTGACCAATCACGGCTGGTCACAATGTAACATAGGATAGCTGTTTTATCGGTTTTTCCTGTACTCAGGTCTGCAGACCTGAGTAGAGGAGAGCCGATCGGCTGCTCTCCTGACAGGGGGGATTTGTGCTCATGGTTTATCAGCACAGCCCCCCCCTAGGATAGCCACCCTAGACCACCAGGCAGCCTGCCCAGGGACCACCAGCAATGTGCTCACCCAGGACTATCAGGGAGCCGATCTGGACCACCAGGGAGACCACCAGGTAAGGGGCACAGTGCCCAATATGGATGGCACTCAGTGCCACCTTCAGATGCCACCCTAGACCACCAGGGAATGGGCCCCTATCAGTGTGTACCAATGCCCCTATAAGTGCATACCAGTGCCCACCTATCAGTGCCGTCTATGAGTGCCCATCAGTGCCGCTTATCAGTGTCCATCAGTGCTACATATCAGTGCCACCTATCAGTGTCTGTCAGTGCTGCTTATCAGTGCCGCCTAACAGTGCTCATCATTGCTGCATATAAGTGCCTCATCAGTGCCGCCTCATCAGTGCCAATCAGTACTGCCACATCAGTGCCCATCAGTGTAGCTCGTCAGTGCCCATCAGTGATGGAGAAAATGTACTTATTTACAACGTTTTGTGAGAGAAACAGAGAATTTTTTTTTTTTTTTCAAAATTTTCGGTCTTTTTGTATTTGTAGCGAAAAAATAAAAACTGCAGGGGTGATCAAATACCACCAAAAGAAAGCTCTATTTGTGGGAACAAAATGATAAAAAATTTGTTTGGGTACAGCGTCGCACAACCGCGCAATTGTCATTCAAAGCGCAACAGCAATGAAAGCTGAAAATTGGTCTGGTAGGAAAGTGTTAAAAGTGCATGGTATTGAAGTGGTTAATCAATGTAAGGTATACCATGCATCAGTGGTTCTCAACCCTGTCCTCAAGTACCCCCAACAGGCCATGTTTTGGGAATTTCTCTTAGATAAAATAGTTGTTCAAAATACCAAGCCATTGACTCTGATTTAAAGCACATGTGCAAGATAAAGGACAACCTGTAAACATGGCCTGTTAGGGGTGCTTGAGGATAGGGTTGAGAACCACTGCTATAGATTACACTCCTACCAGGTACTGAAGCACCGCTCACTGACTAAGACTCGATTGTTATAATGACTTAAATGAACGTTTGAATTTTCTTTCCTGTCTCCTGTCGCACCCGTATATATGTGTAAAGGGCTTCACCCCATGATGTCATAGGCCTTGTCACCCTAGGAATATATTGTATTTTTTTGTAATACTTCTTTGGAAATCTTTTTCTAATGTAATGCTGATTTGTTCAATAAACTTTCTGTTAAAAAAAAAAAGAGGACCTGTCATTTCCTATTACAAGGGATGATTACATTCCTTGTAACGGGAATAAAAGTGATGGAAAAAAATGTAAAAGGAAAGCGTCAAAATAGAAAAGTAACCTAAACCATAAAAAAAAATTTAAAGCACCCCCGTCCCCGCATACTCGAACCCGCATACGTAGGTTGCGCCCACATATGTAAACAGCGTTCAAACCACATGTGAGGTAGCGCAGTGAACGTTCGAGTGAGCGCAATAATGCTAGAACTAGACCTCCTCTGTAACTCTAAACAGGTAACCTGTAAAAATCGTCACCTATGGGGGTTTTTAAGTACCAAAGTTTGGCGCCAGTCCACAAGTGTGCACAATTTTAAAGCATGGCATGTTGGGTATCTTTTACTCTGTGTGACATCATCTTTCACATTGTACAAAAAAAGTTGGGCTAACTTTTTAGTGTTTTTTGTTTTTTTCCCCCCCAAAAAAATGCACGTTTGAAAAATTGCTGCACAAATAACCTGCCAGATAAAAAGTTGCAACAACCACCATTTTATTCCCTAGGGTCTCTGCTAAAAAAACCATATATAGTTTTTGGGGGTTCTAAATAATTTTCTAGCAAAAAAATTATGATTTTTACACATAGGAGAGAAGTGTCAGAATTGGCATGAGTGGCAAGTGGTTAAAAAGCCTCAGCCAGAAAAAAAATACTGCGTTATTGCCATTAGATGGAGCTGATTATTGTAGGAAACCACTATATTAAAGCGGTAGTAAACCCATTCATTTAACTGTTTAAAAACCAGTTACATTTCCGGCTCGTGCCGGAAATGTAACACTCCCATTGATTGTGCTCTAAACCAAACTGTCAAACCATCCAATGGCTGGTGTCATAGCTGATCACATGTGCAGCATCATGGCATTTGTAGATTAAACAGAGGCCAAGATGGCAGCTTCCTTGGTTGAAAACAATAGGAGGGTTTACTACCACCTTAACCACAACAGTACCTGGCACGAAAACCCCCTTCCTGTCCAGGCCATTTTTCAGCTTTCAGCGCTATCACACTTTGAATGACAATTACTCAGTCATGCAATCGCGACTTTCGACTTTTTACCGGACCTGTCCTTCCCCCAAAAGCACGGTCCATGACAACACCAATTCCACCATCATTTGGGAGGATAACAAAAGTTGGTTCCTTCGACGGTAGAACCGGAGACAAATTAGATGTTTACGGTACTACGACGTGTACACTAGTCGATACTGTGGTCGGTAACCTACCAAACTGTCAAACCAAATCTCGTGTTAGTTACCCTCACAATGTAAAGGCCGTGCTCGGCCTTTACATTGACCAAAAATTTGTCAATTTACTTACCCAAATGATGGCGAAATTATATCACCAAAGGATGTTATTAGTCGAGGTAGAT
>BLSH010076090.1:2124574-2135051 GCA_018402905.1 Glandirana rugosa | reverse complement strand
CCCCCCCCCCTCAACCAGGTCTTTCTTCCTTAACCACTTCCCGACCGACGTATGCAGAGTGACGGCCGAGGAGTGGTTCAGTTATCCTGACTGGGCATCATATGACGTTCTCAGGATAACATGCCGCGCGCGCCTGGGGTGGCGCGCATCGCGGCGATCAGTGGTGTATTGGTCAGTCTGACCCCCTGCATTACCGATCTCAGTAAAGCGCTTCCATCTGAAGCACTTTACCATGCGATCAGCCGTGACCAATCACGGCTGGTCACAGTGTAACATAGGAAAGCTGTTTATCGGCTTTTCCTGTACTCAGGTCTGCAGACCTGAGTAGAGGAGAGCCGATCGGCTGCTCTCCTGACAGGGGGGATTTGTGCTGATGGTTTATCAGCACAGCCCCCCCTAGGATCGCCACCCTAGACCACCAGGCAGCCTGCCCAGGGACCACCAGCAATGTGCTCACCCAGGACTATCAGGGAGCCGATTTGGACCACCAGTGAGACCACCAGGTAAGGGGCACAGGGCCCAATATGGATGGCACTCAATGCCACCTTCAGATGCCACCCTAGACCTCCAGGGAGTGGGCCCCTATCAGTGCATCTGCCCACCAGTGCCCCTATCAGTGTGTACCAGTGCCCCTATAAGTGCATACCAGTGCCACCTATCAGTGCCGTCTATGAGTGCCCATCAGTGTCCATCAGTGCTACATATCAGTGCCCGTCAGTGCCACCTATCAGTGTCTGTCAGTGCTGCCTAACAGTGCTCATCATTGCTGCATATAAGTGTCTCATCATCCGCTCCACCTCATCAGTGCCGCCTCATCAGTGCAAATCAGTACTGCCACATCAGCGCCCGTCAGTGTAGCCTCGTCAGTGCCCATCAGTGATGGAGAAAATGTACTTATTTACAAAGTTTTGTGAGAGAAACAGAATTTTTTTTTTTTTTTTTTCAAAATTTTCGATCTTCTTTTTTTATTTGCAGCGAAAAAATAAAAACCGCAAGGGTGATCAAATGCCACCAAAAGAAAGCTCTATTTGTGGGAACAAAATGATAAAAAATTTGTTTGGGTACAGCGTCGCACGACCGCGCAATTGTCATTCAAAGCGCAACAGCACTGAAAGCTGAAAATTGGTCTGGTAGGAAAGTGTTAAAAGTGCATGGTATTGAAGTGGTTAATCAATGTAAGGTATACCATGCATCAGTGGTTCTCAACCCTGTCCTCAAGTACCCCCAACAGGCCATGTTTTGGGAATTTCTCTTAGATAAAATAGTTGTTCAAAATACCGAGCCATTGACTCTGATTTAAAGCACATGTGCAAGATAAAGGACAACCTGTAAACATGGCCTGTTAGGGGTGCTTGAGGATAGGGTTGAGAACCACTGCTATAGATTACACTCCTACCAGGTACTGAAGCACCGCTCACTGACTAAGACTAGATTGTTATAATGATTTAAATGAACGTTTGAATTTTCTTTCCTGTCTCCTGTATATATGTGTAAGGGGCTTCACCCCATGATGTCATAGGCCTTATCACCCTAGGAATATATTGTATTTTTTTTGTAATACTTCTTTGGAAATCTTTTTCTAATGTAATGCTGATTTGTTCAGTAAACTTTCTGTTAAAAAAAAAAAAAAAAAAAAAAAGAGGACCTGTCATTTTCTATTACAAGGGATGATTACATTCCTTGTAACGGGAATAAAAGTGATGGAAAAAAATGTAAAAGGAAAGTGTCAAAATAGAAAAGTAAACTAAACCATACAAAAAAAATTTAAAGCACCCCCGTCCCCGCATACTCGCTCCCAGAAGCACCCGCATACGTAGGTTGCGCCCACATATGTAAACAGCGTTCAAACCACATGTGAGGTAGCGCAGTGAACGTTCGAGTGAGAGCAATAATGCTATAGCTAGACCTCCTCTGTAACTCTAAACAGGTAACCTGTAAAAAGCGTCACCTATGGGGGTTTTTAAGTACCAAAGTTTGGCGCAATTCCAGAAGTGTGCGCAATTTTAAAGCATGGAATGTTGGGTATCTCTTTTACTCACATTGTACAAAAAAAATTGGGCTAACTTTTTAGTGTTTTTGTTTTGTTTTTTTTCCCCCAAAAAAAAAGCACGTTTGAAAAATTGCTGCACAAATAACCTGCCAGATAAAAAGTTGCAACAACCACCATTTTATTCCCTAGGGTCTCTGCTAAAAACACATATAGTTTTTGGGGGTCCTGAGTAATTTTCTAGCAAAAAAATGATGACTTTTACACGTAGGAGAGAAGTGTCAGAATTGGCATGAGTGGCAAGTGGTTAAAAAGCCTAAGCCAGAAAAAAAATACTGCGTTATGGCCATTAGATGGAGCTGATTATCGTAGGAAACCACTATATTAAGTTAAAAACAGACAAAATTGACATGACACTTTATGGTCGTGCTTATTTACAAAACATATCTTAAAGTGGATGTAAACCTGAAAAAAAAAAAACCATTTTAATGAAGACGTCTACTTGGTCCAGTAGAGGATGTCAGTTCAGTCTTGCCACGAAGAGTTAATGCAGCTCTGAGCAATCCTCTTGTCTTTTTTTCAGTAAGATAAAAAAAAAATGACACACAGATGAGTTGAGCTGAGAGCAGAGAGTGTGTTACGGTTCCAGCTTCATATCCCTCCTCCTTTCTTTCCCAGCTCTCCCAGGATTGGCTGCTCCACACCTTAGCATGATTGGGCATGCTGAATGTGGTTCCTTTCTTGGGTTTTGACTGGATGTTACTCATCATGGGGCATGATCAGTGTAACTGAGGAAGGATATTCATTGTGCAGTCAGCTCCCACAGCCAGCAGACAGAGTAGTAGAGTATAGAGCTGGGCGGGGAGTCTTGTGACATTACGACTCCGCCCACCGAGCTCTGGCAAAGAGACCCACCCACTGATTCCAGAGTTTTACTGAGCTCCTACAGCCGAAAGGGGTGACATTTGCAGGGTGGGGAATACATGCAAGAGGCTTGCTTGTGTGTGTATATATACATTAATACTGTGTCATTGGTTTATACTGAGTAAGTGGTGGGTTTACATCCACTTTAAAGAACCTGTTGTTTCAAGCAACATTAGCCATCATTTTCTTGGTTGATCTGAGCAACACAGGCATTTAATTCCAAAGGTTTTGGGGCATTCTGTCTTTCTTAAAGTGGTTGTCAAGTGTATTAAAAAAAAAAAAAAAAACCTGCAAGGGAAAGGCACAATGAACTAGTATACATACTAGCTCATTATGAAATGCTTACCTTAGATTGACGCTGTAGCAGCGGTCCCCGAGCACTGCTGTGACCGGAACATGCTGGGTCCGTTGTCTTCCGGGGTCCCGGGCGTTGACCAATCACAGCGCCGACTCCAGTGCTGTGATTGGCAGGAGCCGTGCTGATGTCACTCCCGCGCATGCGCACGGGAGCCATCATTTACGGCACACTTCGTGAAGAAACTGCCTAGTCGGGCCATTTCGTCACTGCGCATGTGCCGATGATGTCGGCAAATGAAAATACAGGGAATATCTCCTAAACGGTGCAGGTTTAGGAGATATTCCCAGGAACTACAGGTAAGCCTGAATATAGGCTTACCTGTAGTTTTAAAGTGGTTGTCATGACTTGACAACCACTTTAAAGTAAATCTGTTCTTTGCTTGCTCTAAAGGGCTAACTGTTAACAGGTTTACTTGAACCACCACTGGATATCTATTCTTGCCTTTTCCACACATACTGCTGTTTCAAATGCTCCTGAACATTTCCATGGAAGTTTCTTTGACAAAGCTAACCATTTCTCAGCTTCTCTCCTCCCCCTATGACAGCGCTTCAATGTGGTGATCAAGCATCAATCACTTTATAGTGGGAAGCAATTATAGTACTAGGTGTTTGGTAAGCTCTAGCAGCAAATTAGCACAGTGAAGCAGTGATTAAAGCAAGTCTACATGAAAGTGTGTCCTGGTGATCATAGTCACCAGAATAGATAGTAATTGGAATTATAAGATGATGGGAGTCACACATCATAATTAGGTCATCTTAGTAGTGTATTCGTTTAGCAGTAAAGCAGCTGTATAGATGTAATCCCTCTACCTACCCTATCCTTGTGAACAAGCCCGTAAGGGTGAAATGTGGTATATTTCTAACATGGTAAACTGGCTAAGGTGGGCTAATTATGGAGTACAACTCCTATCTTCTTATACTTTTGTGTTGGAGTGGAGGCAAATTACAAGAGCCAGCACCTGGATGGTCCATGCATGTTAAGGGGGAGAGGTGCTGTGAAGTGGGGTTTGATATTCCTAAATGTCATGGTTGGCATCAGAAGAGGTAAGGGTATAACTTCCAATAAGGACAACTCTCTAAGAAGCATACTTCCTTTTTGTTGAGATTCTCACTTCCTGTTGTGGCTTCAAGGGACACAATGGGACACAGACAACTCAGTTGGGGTCTTTTACTCTTTCTAAAGCCTCATACACACGGGACGATGATCGTATACAACAGGTCGTATGAACGACCGTTGTATGCGAAATCGATCGCTCGTATGCGCAATTAGAACAACCGACATACGACGGTCGTACAAGGGGAGTTGTATGAGCAGACTAGAAAACGTTGTCGTACCAACAAGCGGTCATACGACCGTTGTATCGTGTGTACAGAGCAGTTGGTACAACAAGTTGTATTGTGCAAAACACGCATGCTCCGAAGTCAGGAACAGCCGATTGCTAATTACATGCAACTGAACATTCTTTCTGTGGTCGTACGATCGTGTAGTGCAGTCAGTATGCTAGATATAACAGCCAACATACGATTTGAGACAATCGTACGTACCATGTGTACGAGGCTTTAGTCTATCCAAAACTGAGAAAAAGGTATTGGCTATACTGTACATACATGTTAAATACAGCCCACCACTGCTCAAAAATGTCACTGACTTCTTAATGCCCTTGTGCACACATCTTTACATAGTTACATAGTTAGTCAGGTTGAAAAAAGACACAAGTCCATCCAGTTCAACAGTACAGACCTGTCTTAACTGATCATTGTTGTAGATAAAGCAGATTTACCTCTATAGTAGACATTTGCTGTAACGCACCGACAGTGGAGGTCAGCGCACAAGTGCTTCTTCATGTGGCCAACTGACATTGACTCAAGTTACCACTCATACTAAAATGTGGGCTGTGAGCTGTCCCGTGTTTTATGTAGCATGTTGTGTGTTTTATGCAGTGTGTATGCAACGTGTTTTATGTAGTATGTCCTGTATTTAAGTATTACAGCCCTTGTTTATTGCAGAAGACAATGTGGAAATTAATGCACATCTTATTTTCTTTCAGGATGTGTCCCTCTTGATCCCAACCTGACCCAAAGTCTGGAGGTTGGCAAGGACTTTCTTCAAGAATTTCCTAAGAGTTCAGCATATGCATCCATCACCAGCATTACCCAGCAAATTTTGGACAAAGCTGCTAATTCCTCCTCCTGACCTTGAGAATTTTTAACACACCAGTCTACAGGAGTCTGAAAAAGATTAACCTTTTCCATAAGACTCATATATTCCAAATCAGTGGGCTAGTCACATTCCTGCTGGTATGATCATCCTGGACCCTTGTGGTTTAGAGGTTTCTATGATTACTAGTCTGTCTTTTAGGGTCTGTATTGATGACCTTTTGTTCACTTCAAACAGGTTTTGTATTCCTAAGTCTATGGCAGTGTTTCTCAACTCCAGTCCTCAAGGCACCCCAACAGGTCATGTTTTCAGGCTCTACATTATTTTGCACATGTGATTTGTTCAGTTTCACTGCCTTGTTAATTACCACAGCCGCTTCATCTGAGGGAAATCCTGAAAACATCACTTTGTGGGGGCGCCTTGAGTACTGGAGTTGAGAAACCCTGGTCTATGGGCATGCAAAACCCTGATTGAAGAGGGTGAAGTGCAGGTCAGAAGGAAGTCTCCTACAGCTCAAATGCACCTCTCAGTAAATTTTGAGTGATCTCAGAAGTGTCTCAAGCCCGAAGCCCCTACAGATACTCTGGACAGCAAAAAAAAAGGTGCCTGCATAAGAACATTAGACATACTTGGCTGGTGCATGGTAACTGCTATCTTCAGGTTTTGATGAACTACTGTGGCTGAAGCATTTCCAGCATCCATCTGCCAGCCATATCGTCATTACTATGTTGTGTACCGGAGCACAGTGGTGTAAGTGGTATCTAACACATGCAAGGGTGCAAATTTATAAAGCTGCAAATCTAATATTCACTGCAAGTAAAACATCCAGGTGCATGTGTTTTTAATGATGGTGGTTGATTACTCTCCAAAAATTGTTTAAAGTCTCATTCACAGCATTATAAATATGCCTTAAAATGTTGGATACTGAATATTATTCAATCACCGCAGGTCCTCAAGAGAGCAAGGAGAGGAGCCGCCATCTGCCAGACAGCCTATCATTGTTACTCTGTTTGTATAGGGGCCTTTTATATATAAAAAAAATGTTTTTTGGCTGGTCTCTTTAAGCAAGCTGCACCCCTTACAAAATAATTGTGCAAACTCTTTTAGCTTTACCAAAAATAATATAGTGTATGAACCTAGCTAAACCATCTATTCTGTTTATATGCCATCAAGTCGATCCACACAACACGTAATTGCTATGTCATTTTTTTTCTGAGAGTTTATAAATTGATATTCATATTTATTATTTCTTGTGTGAAATCTTTATTATATACATAAACATTTAATACAAGTGCTATCTATGGTTCAGAGTGTGCAGTGCAGAATATTCCTCTTTTTAACTGTTCCTTCAGACTGAAGTTGCAGACAGCATTGTCCCTACTTGGGGAGAAGAGGAATCCCTTCTCTGAGTCATTCAGCTGTCTGTGTATAATGGTAGAACGTTCTATTCCACTTCTGTATTTACAGCATATCAGTAAATCAGCTTAAACTTTGGAAAATCAGACTTATGCCTGGCTGCAGGTATGCATCTCCTTCTGACCACAAAAGTATATGTGCAGCATTGCATACTGTCTTTACCTGACCAAAAAAGAAGAAAGTATTTGAAAAACCAATGTACATTCCCTTTTAAGTGAAGTTGCCTGGCTATTCCATAGAAGCCAGATAACCCATTTTCTGCATTATATAGAATAAGCAGAGGATATGATTAGCTTTTCTGAGCAGTCTAGACTTGCAAATTTCCTTTCTTGGACATCATGATAAACTAGGTCTCCTCATTTCCAAAGGTTTGATACATGAGGTCCTTTTATGTATTTACTGTATGCATACATCTCTTCAAAACCTTCTAAGTGTCTGACCATGGCATGGCAAGTGTGGAGTATGAAATGACGGTTTGTATAACCTGCACAGAAATCTTAATCAAACGGTACAGGACACAGACTGGGTATTTATCGGCCCTGGGTTATATGCTGCTACCTTCAGGGGATTGGACACTGGCAAAGCTTTTGGACACATATACCTCTATAACCCTTCTCCACTCTGAGATTTCCGTTTTTTTTGCTAGTCTCCTGTAGGTGATGGACCTCTTGACCCTTAGGCTCCATGCACACTGTATCTGATAAACGACTGTTTTTGATCGTTTGGGCGTTTTTTTAACAGCCCAAAAACGCCACTTTATGTTATCCTATGTGTCCATGCACACATGGACGTTACTTGTCGTTTATCAGCAGTGGCGTTTTTGGGCTGTTATCTGAATGCCCTGAATTGGAGTTCAAAAGTCCTTCTTTCGACCACAAAAAAACGCTAAACTCTCATAAACGCCGGTAAATGGCTGTTTATCGGCGTCCGGCATTTTTTGCAGTCAATGGAAGCTAATGAAGAAAAAAAAAGAAAAGCCGGTAAACGCTGCTTACAAAACGCTGCAAAAGAACGTTTTCTAAGCAGTGTCTCCTGCCCGACGCCGAGAGAGCCCAGATAGCGTCCAATGTGCATGGAGCCTTATGGAGACGTTTTTATGCTTAAAGTGTTACTAAACCCAGGACCCTGCATTCACTATATCTGGTCTCCCACAGTACACAGAGCATGGAAATGCAATTATTTTAGCAAATATAAACTGCTAAATACCTTTTCTCATCATCAGTATATAGCAGTCTTGTGACTTCTATCAGTGTCTGGTTAAAGATTTTAGGGGGAGTTTTCATTCTCCTCTGACTGTCCTATGAGGCTGCAGGACCCCTGACCCTCTATCTGGACAGTGCTGATTGGCCCTGAGCCAATCACATGCATCCTCCCAAGAAAAGAAAAAAATCTCTCTAGCAATACACACCATACTGAGCATGTGCAGAGTGCCCCCGAGAGTCTATTCTATCAGCAGATGGATTGGGGACAGTTGGAGAAGGGGAGGATCAGAGAAGACAGGATCAAACAGCATTTTTACACAATGCAGAGGATTAACCCATTAGGTTCCACAGTGAGTATAACAAGCATGCTTTACTGCATATACAGACTGATTTTGCTGTTGTGGATTTAGTAACACTTTAAGTAGTTCTTATTTAATTTGAATTCTCCAATAAACCTCTTCACTGCCTTTTAATACAACATTAGAAACAGTGCATCTGGATTAATGCAACTTTGGTAAAATTGTGGGAGCTGTATCAACACCCCACACTCTGGGGATGGCCTGCAATATTGCTTCAGGCAGTGGATCCTGCTTGGGCCCTCACCTTGTAACTTAGTCCACCACGTGTAGTAAGTCACAGGGTGCTATACAGGTCCAGGGCTGTGGTACATTCCTGTGGTTCCCAGACCCTGAAGACTCCTTGGGGTATGCCCAGTGTAAAGCATGAAGCCCGGGCCCAAACTGGGATCTCCGATCCTAGGGTCACAGAAATATTTGTGGTGCTCCCATATGGGCATGGTCATCTTACTACCTCCTCCCCTTTACAAATGTAAAAATCTATGGCAACAAGTCCCACTATAAATTGCTGATTGGCACCACTACAATTAAAAAAAAATATATATATATATATATATATATATATATATATCACATAGTTTGTAGATGCTATAACTTTTGCACAAACCAATCAATATACACTTAATAGGACTTGTCGTCTACGGGGTGGGGGTGGGTGACATCTTCAGCTCTGAGGGGTTCATGCTGGGATTTGAAGTTCACTTTTAGGAGGGTCACATCCCCCAAAAGTGACAGACTACAAGTCCCAGCATGAACCACTCAGAGCTGATGACGTGACATTCCCCAACCCCAACTAGTGAAGGACAAGTCCCAACATGAGCCCCTGAAATTTAAGAATGTGATTTTCCCCCCCCCCAAAAGTGAAGGACTACAAGTCCCAGCATGAACCGCTGAGATCTAAGGATGTGACCCCATGTGTTCAGTGTACTTTCACTAGTTGGGGGCTGGAGGGACACCTCTTCAGCTCTTCTGGGTTCATGGTGGGACCAGTAGTCCTTCACTAGTTGGGGGGGGGGGGCGGGGTGTGATACATCCTCACCTCTGAGGGGTTCATGCTGGGACCTGTAGTCCTTCACTTTTGAGGGGTCACGTCCCCAAAAGTGAGGGAGTATAAGTCCCAGCATGAATCCTTGAGATCCATCCTTGTGACCTCCTCCTCCCATCCCTTTGTGGGTGTCATCTACTGCCAACTCGTGCTCCCTAATGACACACGTTTTAATTTATCCGCCTCACCTCAGGCAGGTGCAGGTAGACTCTTCAGACTTGCGCTAGTCTCCCTTCCCTCAGGGTCTGAGAGGCGCATGCAGCCGCACTGGAGAAGATGAAGGGAGGAGGTGGGTAGAGCCAAAATCCACTAGGCATAGAGGAGAAAGAAGTTAAACCCTCCTCCGCTCTGAATGCTATCCTCCTGACGTCACTGGTTGCTAGATGCCAAGTGATCCAAGCAACCAGTGTGGGCAGTAAAGGCCAGCGGTGCAACAAGAGGGTTGTGGCAGGCCTGAAAATATACTGAAGCACTTAGTGAGTAAATCGGAGCTTCTGCTGAACGTAAGTGAGTGCCACTCAGTGGCTGGGGAAGTTTAAGCATGGGGGGGCGCCAGACCCCGCCCTTTCTTTTGACCCCTCCTACTTCTAATAAGCCGCACCACTTGTAGAATCCACCCACTCCATCCCCTGTATTCCACACATTGTGTCACACAGCTCAGCATCACAGTATACAGCTCAGCATCACAGTATACGGCCCCAGCCTCACAGGTGGGGTATATAGCAGCCAATAACACAGGTGGGGGTACATTGCAGCCAATAACACAGGTGGGGGTAAATTGCAGCCAATATCACAGGTGGGGGTAAATTGCAGCCAATAACACAGGTGGGGGTACATTGCAGCCAACTTATGTCCCCTACCTCACCCACCTAAGATGTTCACCACGCCGAATAATCTTCATCCTCCCCAGTTTTCTTTCCCGCCCCAGACCGCGGGGGGGTACGAATTTGAAGGGGTCGGTGACTCACCGTGAGTGAATGCAAGTCGTCTTCGAGGCTAAATGAGTGATTCACGAAGTCATATAAAAGTCCG
>BLSH010076090.1:2045835-2058782 GCA_018402905.1 Glandirana rugosa | reverse complement strand
GTGCCGTTTCTTCTGTTGACGTGCCGTGGATGTCGGCTCCGGTGCGCATGCGCGGGAGTGGCATCGGCGCGGTTTCGCCGGTCGCAGCGCTGGAGCCCAGGCTGTGGTTTGACGGAGCTGCGGACCCGGAAACAGCATGTCACCGGTCGTGACGGTGTGCTGGGGCCACTGCAATGGCTTCGGTCCAGGGTGGGTGTTTCATTGTGGGCTAGCGTGCGCTGCATGCTGACTTATTGTGCCTTTGCTTTGCAGGTTTTTCTTTTTTTTGGGGGGGGGGCAACTTTACAACCACTTTAATACCTCTTGCATTCTTGCTCTGTAGTGCTACAGATGTGTGTAATTCATATGTGTTCGGTTTTAAAGGGATGAGGTGGCAACCCTATTTGTAGCTCCCTTGTGCTATCAGTAAATGTAGCTGTGCTGGGTTGTAGTTAACCTGGCTAATTTGTAGTCTTAGCAATCATTTGGGTTTTCCCCTAAGCTCGTTGTTCCTGTCTTTTGCCAGTAGGTGTCACTGGTACCTTTGGCATTAGTATGATGATCTGCAGTAAATATATATACTTTTCTCAGCCAATCAGTAGGCCTCTGAAATAGTATAAATATTTGGGGAGGTCAAGTGATCAAGGTCATCCCACTCAGACCTTGGTGTGGATGTGAGAGGAGCAGGAGTGCTGGGTAGGCCTAAAGCCTAGCCATGTGCCTGGGGCTGTGCAAGGGAGAACCTGCTTGTTGCCTGTTGATGTGAAGGAAAGGAAGGAGACTTGAGATAAAGGTAAGATATTCTGGTGCATAGAATATGTAAGAAGGGGACTAGGGCAAGGAGATGTATATCTGATGGAGCTGCTGTAGTAGCATATAAACAGTAAAATAAAAGGTATAGAAATTACACCTAATCTGCACAGTGAGGTACAAGCGAAATAGGCTAACAATTGAAATACACTATTTCTCTTTCGTTCATTGACACACAGTGCTTCCTTATTCTTGACCATAGGGTTATACCGCCCCCAACAGGAGTAGGACACGAGGCAAGAAAAGACTTGGCTATGGGGCAGTCCTAGGTGGTATACACCCTGCCCCCCACTACAGGCTTTCAGTTTATTTTTCTGCCAAGTCAGAAGTGAGGACCTAGTTCCCTGCTGGGATCTATAGTCCTGGCATTGATTTTTTATTTTTTTTTATTTCTGGTTTTGTTATTTTCTTTGTCCTGGATTTTTTTTCCCAGTGACTCTACAATCAACAGTCGGGCTGGTCATTAAGTATCCAGTGGTCTCCCCAGTCTGGTCAGCGACCGCGTACAGACCGCAGCTACGCGCTAGGTCGGCCACGACATAGCCCCACTGGACGGGGGCTGGCCCTGCGAGTTAAACGTCTCTCAAGGTCGCATACGAATGGTTCTTGGCCCGCGCTGCAGCGTTCCTCATGGCCAACAGCCCCCCACTTCGGTGGTGAGGAGGTCCTGTCTGGAGTGGTGCCCACTGGTTCCTGGTGTGGTGAGTACTGTCCCTCTATCCCCTTGGCGGGTTTGCGGCAGACGCAGGCCCCTCCCTGGGTGGGTCGGTCGGTCCTGCGGGTTTCCCTCCTTCCCTACCCTCTTCTTCTGTTGGTATCTGGGGGTTCCCCCCTCTCCCCCCCCCCCCCTAGGGTTACCACCTGTCCAGGATTCACCCGGACAGTTCGGGTTTTGAATCATGTGTCCGGGTTTCAGACCACCTGAAGCCCGGACACATTCAGATCAGACTATGGCTTCTTAGCAGGGTTGTTAGCTGCAGTTTTCTAATCCAAGAGTGTCTGTTACACTCTCTTTCACACTACCCAAAGCCAGCACTAATAGTTACCCCCACCCCCACACTGAAGTGAAATCAGAGAGGGCTCAATCCCCTACCCATCTGTGCCTGCCCTCACTCCAATCCCCGGAAAGTGGGGTGGGAAATTTGAAGTCCAGTATTTGCAGATACATCTAGATGAGAGGTGCTGACTGCCAAGGGGTGAGTGAGTTCACCATCCATCCCTGTCCTCCCCCCTTCTCTCTCCTGCCTCTGAGTACACTTAAGGTAAATGAGGTTTCTCAGAGCACCCCTTACATCAGAGTCCCCTTTACACCAGAGGCCTCAGTGTTCCCCCTTACATCAAAGACCTCTCTGTACATCAGAGTTCTCAGTGTTCCCCCTTAAATTAGGGTTCTCAGAGCATCATTTATGTCAAAGTCCCCAGAGTGCTCCCTTACATCAGAGTCTGCAGAGTCCCCCCATTACAGTGTAAGGGAACTCTATGCTATAAAAAAAAATTGTGGGGGCGCCGTAAAAGTGTTCGGGTTTGACTTGAAGAAAAGGTGGCAACCCTACCCCCCCCCCATATGGTGCCGTGTGACTGGCATGGAGTCTGGGTTACTGGGGGGGATGGGAGGTGCGCGCTATTGAGCTGTGCTTACCGACGAGGGTGTGGGGGTGGATGGCACTGGTGGCTCCAGGGCCCGGCGCCAGCTCTCCTCTCCATTGGGGGCTGCTTTTCGTGGGCTCTGGGACCCATGTGGGTGCATAGTAGCAGCGTGTGTGCTCAGCCGGTGGCCATTTTGCTGTAGCCCGGCACGCTTTCCCTCTAGTGCCAATGCTTTCCTATGGCCAGCGGCCATGTTTATGTAGCCCGGCGGCCATGTTTATGCAGCCCGGCGGCCATGATTTGGTGGATTGTGTGCTCAGCAAGCGGCGGCCATTACTGTTAAGCCCTGGGCGGCGTTTTTTACAGACGGGAGCCCTTCTTTACCCCGGCGCTGCAGTGGTTATCTCTTCCTTCCTTGGATGCCACATGGGCAGCAGGCTACGCTGGTGGGGTGGTGAGTCTGGTGGGGTCCCCTTCCTTCTCTGCTACTGGCTGTGGATGTCCTGGTCCCCCGGTTGCATTACCGGTGTGGGGGGTGTCCCGCAGCAGTGATCTCTGTGGTGGGGCTTCTCCTTTTTTATTTTTATTTTTTTATTATCCTATGGAGTCCCAGGAACACATTTCCCCGCCTGACCCCCTTTCGGAGCCTGTAGGGCTCTCGCAGTCTCAACCATCCATTCACGCACTGACGGCGGGCCTAGAGTCCCTGGTGTCCTGGGTTGAAGTGGTTCTTGGGTGGCGGTCGGGCAAGGAGCGGCTCCTGCCTCTTCAGATCCAGATTCTGATAGCTGCCATGGACGTGTCCCACCCTAAGGGTTTGCGACCGCGCTTCCTGACCTCTCAGACAGTGAGGATGATTCCTCTGTCCCTGTGGCTGCGCATGAGAAGGCGCTGGTGGCCATCTCGCACGGCTAAAGGTTTCCCCTACCCCTCTTATTTGGACAAGTTTGTCTATAAAGAATGGGAACGGCCAAAACGTCCCTTTGCGGTCCCCAAACACTTCGCTGTACGCTATCCCTTTAAAGAGGGTCTGCTTAAAAAATGGATGACTATTTGAATCTCTACTTGCCCCTTTCATGACCAGGGTGTTTAACTCCCTATCTGAAAGTGCCGTCTTCCCTCCACAAACGCTAGAAGCACATATCTCCCTTATACCAAAAACCGACAAAGATCCCACCTTGGAATAAAAAAAGCTTAAAGCTAACTTAGAGGGGATCGGGACTTTAAATGACACACGAGTGTGAGAAGGAGATGCTGGATGGATATGATAAAACAATTTATTATAGAAATAGAACAATGTTTTTCATAATATATAACATAATCAATATTCAAATAGGTCAGTACAGACCCAATATATAATGTGTAAATAGAGGTACAAAGCATACATTTGATGGTATACAAAAAATTGCCTAATCCATCACATTGATGTGCATATGTAAATTATTCCATTATTGATAAACCTGCGTTGTCCTTGACCTCCAAGTACCCCCACATGGGGTTGGTCTAATAGATCTTGTAAATTGTCCTAAGTAAACCGATTGATGGCAGCTGGTGGCTCTACGCACGTTTTGTGACTGAATGTCACTCATCAGGAGCAGGCTCGTCACTTGTCTAAGGTAAAGAAAAAAATGATAGATGGATAGATCAACATGCGGGAGGAAACTATATTCCCCCATAATAAAAATTCCCAAGAAAACCAACCTGTTGTATCCATGGGCTGTCCACACGCAGGCGGGGAGGGGGGACCAACAAGGGGCATCTACAGCCGGGAGCTGAGGCTGGAGGCAAGGCAGCAGGATCCCCCCCAGGCAAGCCGCCATACAGGCACGGGTGTCTCCAGGGTGAATGTGTGTCAGGTGAAGGAATGGATGGTGATATGGTAAGACTGAGTGGGAGATAATTGTGAGCAGGTGCATCATGAGGGACTGAGAAACAGTGGTTGGGGGGGGGGGGGGGGAGAAAAGGGACGTGGGGGTTATATATATTCCAATTATAGGGATGGAAGATTGTGCCTCTACCCAGCCAAGCCTTCATTTAAAGTCTCAATTTTTGCCCCTTACCTCTTTATGTCAAAGATCCCACCTTGTGCACAAATTATAGGCCTATCTCCCTCATTGGAGTGGACTTGAAAATATTTGCCAAGATCCTGGCGAATAGATTGAAGCCCCTAATGCCTGACCTGATACATTTAGATCAGGTGGGATTTGTGAGTGGAAGGGAGGCCAGGGACAACAGCCTAAAAACCCTCCTCCTGACTGACTATGTTCGCTCACACATTATTCCCCTCTGCCTGTTGTCGGTTGATGCTGAATAAGCATTTGACCGGGTGGACTGGCGGTTTCTTAAATTGTCTCTCCAACATATAGGAATGGGTCCTCAAATGGTAAATGGCATATTCTCACTCTACACATCCCCCTCTGCCAGAATCAGGATCAATGGTACATTATCCCCTGCTTTCCAAATTCGGAATGGGATGAGACAGGGATGCCCTCTCCCCCCCCCCCCCCCCCCTCTATGTCCTAACTATGGAACATCTGGCAGTAGCTCTCCGAAACGACCCTAACATTAGAGGCATACAGACAGACTAAATTGGCTCTTTGCGGACAACTTATTGATGTTCGGGACACAGCCACGGGACTCTCTATCCTTCATCTTGCAGGACTTCAATTAATTTGGGAGAATGAGTAATTTTTAAAGTAAATTACAACAAATCTGAACTTCTTAATGTTACACTCCACAAGACAGATATGCAATCTCTCGTCCTCATTCCCTTTTAAGACGGGCTCTACTTCCATACGATACTTAGGCATACATATCCCCACAGATACAACCAAGCTTTTCTCCAAGAATTTCACCCCACTCCTCCTCAAAACTCAAACTGATCTAGCATCCTATGTAGCTAAGAGGCTTTCTTGGCTGGGAAGGATAAACGCACTGAAAATGGACGTCTTACCTCGCTTTTTATATCTATTTCAAACTCTTCCTGTTCACGTACCAACATCATATTTTAAAAAGCTCTGCCAACTCTTCTTCTCTATCTGTGGGGTAAAGTACACCACCCTATCCCAACCAAAAAATGGGGGAGGGGCCAGGGGTTCCAGATGCTTCTCTAGATTATAGAACGGCTGTGCTCACAATGATGGTGGATTGGTTCCATCACTCTGCTTCCAAATTGTGGGTACAGTTAGAGGGCCATTTAAACCTAATTGAGCTACGCGCCTTACCTTGGACTCCCCCCGAGTCTTCGTAAAGGTGCACCCCTTCTGGCAGATCTCACCCATCAGATGCTTCGCCTGTGGGACAGGCTGACCTCAGCCAACATCATATCTAAGAGGATAGGCCCTATGACACCATGTTTTGGAACCCCTGCCTTCCCACCAGCAGAGAAGAGAGCAGAATTTGGGCCCTGGCAAGAGACTGTAGGAGACTTGCTCCAATTCTACGGGCAGACCCTTCTTTGATTAGCTCTTCACCTCCTCCGATCCCCCAGCCCCGATACATTGGATTCAGAGACGACAGGCTCTATCCTATATACACAGTTTTTCTTCCCTGACAACAATCCTCTCTGACACATAGAGCTTTGAAGACTTACTGGTTCAAAACGACCTCCCGACCCATGTTTCACAAATATATGTAATATTACTTAACGCATCCTCACCTGACCTCCCCACCCCCTACACACAGACCTGGGAGCAAGAACTGCAACACTCTATACCACGCACCAACTGGCTAAAATGTTTCATTTTGACACATAAGCTCTCAGTTGCAACCATCACTCAGGAAAAAGGGTTCAAGTTAATAACCAGATGGGACAGATGCCCGGCCACTGTTAAATACTGTGACCCATCCATGTCAGACGTCTGTTGGAGGTGTTCATCTGAAAGGGGCACCATACTCCACACATGGTGGGATTGCCCACCTATACGACAATTCTGGCTAAAGATTTTCCACCTATATTGTGGGCTGATGGCGACTACCATCCAACCCTCACCGGAGATAGTTCTGCTCTTTTATCCCGGGCCCACTAAAGTTGGTGAAGAAAGATGTGTGAACTTCCTTGTGGCAGCACGAACAGTGATACCCCGCTTATGGAAATCAATAGGGGCACCCTCCCTTGGTGAGTGGGCTGTTGAGGTTGATCGTATCCAAGATCTGGAACGCATGGTGGCTCGGTAATGTGATAAAGTAGAATTGTTCACTGCAACGTGGGCCTCCTGGTCCATGTTTCGTCACACTGCGGATTTTATCTCATGGACAGAGCGTACACGTGCTCCCAATACAACTGAGCCATGATGGAGTACCCCGCCCCGCTTTCTCCTTCTCTATTCTTTATCTTCCTCATTCTGTTATTCAGTTCATCCTTCACATAGGTATCCTATATATGCAGATAGCAGACAGACCCCCCTACAGCATATGCATCTTGGGAATAAGAATAGCTAACTGCCCTCATGAGTGCGCAGACTGTTAAGACCTATCTCCACCATCTCCCTCTAGGGAGCTGTACAAGGCCTGTTACACCAGAGTGTGGTTGTCCCAGTTCTGGTGTCGGAACATTTTCAGGGGTTTGATTCAAACCTCTTCACAGTCCCCAAAAAGGAGGGTATGGTTCGACCAATCCTGGACCTCAAGGCTCTGAACCGGTTTGTGCAGGTTCGAAGGTTCCGCATGGAATCTATTCACTCTGTGGTGGCATCCATGCATCAGCGGGACTTTCTGGCTGCCATCGATATAAAACATGCTTACTTGCACATTCCGATATGTGCCCATCACCAGCGCTTCTTCTGCTTTGCGGTGGAAGAGGAGCATTTCCAATTCGTGTTACCCTTTGGTCTCGCCTCCGATCCACGACTCTTCACAAAAGGCTCCGGTTTTGGGTTGCTGTGCCAGTGGGGAATTGCTGTTCTGAGCTCCCTGGACGACCTCCTTCTGCGAGCAGAGTCTCCAACGACTCTGTGGGGCAATGTGGCGATCACCATCCAAACTCTGACAGAGTTTGGGTGGCTGTTAAACTACCAGAAGCCGGCACTAATTTCAACTCAGATTGGATTATCTGGGCATGTCCCTGGATTCCGCTCTGGCCAGAGTTTTTCTTTTTCCTGCCCCAGACAAGCTTGGGAGGTTGCAGGCTGCGACTCGAATGCTGCTGTCCAGCAGGTGGCTGTCCCTACAGACTTGCATGCGGGTGTTGGGTCTGATGGTGTCTACTTTCAAGGCGGTCCCATTTGCTCAGTTTCATAAGAGATCCTTTTGAAATGGGACAAGTGTAGAGAGAGAGAGAGAGAGAGAGAGAGAGAGAGATTAACATCTTGGAACTCTGGGCGATAAGGCTTTGTCCGCACCATTGGACAAATCAGCTTCAAGGGCTCCCAGTGTGGATTCAGTCAGACAATGCCATGGCAGTGCCCTACGTCAATCACCAAGGAGGGACCTGTTAGCGGCCCTGGAAGTATCCAGCATTCTCCGTTGGACAGAGATTTATCCCGGCTATATCCGCCGTCCACATTCCAGGGGTGGACAATTGGCAGGTGGATTACCTCAGTTGCCAAGTATTGGACCAAGGGGAATGGTCTCTTCATCAGGATGTGTTCCGACAGCTATGTCTGCGCTGGGGCACTCCCGAGTTAGATCTGTTGGCGTCCCGGATCAACAGGTGCCAGCGTTTGTGGCCAGGTCTCGGGATCCTCTGGCAGACGCCACAGACACTCTGGCGGCTCCGTGGGGGTCATTATTGTCTGGTTTACACCTTTCCTCCTCTACAACTTCTGCTGCGGCTGTTGCGCAGGATTGAGGGCGAAGGGATTCCGGTTCTAGTGGCACTGGACTGGCTCCGTCGGTTTTAGTACTCAGATCTGGTGTGCCAGGTTGCAGATACCCCCTAGAGGTTGCCTCTCAGGGAAGACCTTCTGTCCCAAGGGCCGATCTTCCATCCTGCTTTACCGTTGCTGGCTTTGCCGGCCTGGCTGTTGAAAGCCAGGTGCTAAAGGATAGAGGTTTGTCGATTGGCTGTGGTTCAGACTCTGCTTAAAGCTCGGAAGTATACTTCTAGGAAGATCTACCATCGGACGTAGAAAGCTTACTTTTCCCGGATTCCCCCCCCCCCCCCCCATTCCTTCTCTGTCGCGAGTTTTCGCCTTCCTTCAAAAGGAAGTTTAGCAAAAATTGGCTGGGAGTTCGATCAAGGGCCAAGTTTCAGCCTTGGCAGTTCTTTTTCAATGCCCCCTGGTCCATACTTTCATTCAGGGGGTTCGCCATTTGGCTCCACCATTGCGATCCCCGCTTCCACTGTGGTACTTGAATTTTTGGAGCTTTCGGATCTTCACAAACCTCCCTTTGAGAATGTTCAGGAGATTCCCCTGCTCTCCTTGTCTCAGAAGGTGGCCTTTTCTGGGAGCTATCTCCTCTGCTTGCAGGGTATCGGAATTGGCGGTGCTATCTTGTCCGCCTTTTCTGGTGATTCACAAGGATAAGGTGGTGTTGCGTCCTTGTCTGTCTTTTCTTCCTAAGGTTGTGTCTGAATTCCATTTGAATGAGGACATTGTGTTGCCTTCCCTGTGTCCCAGGCCACAACATTGAAGGGAGTTTGCCTTGCATGCCCTGGATGTGGTTTGGATGATCTGGGTGTATTTGGCTGCCCCTGAAACTTTTTCGGAGGTCAGACACTGTTTGTGATCACGGACGGCCTGAAGAAAGGGCTGTCCGCATCCTCTGCAACCATTTCCAGATGGATCAGACAAACGGTGACGTAGGCTTACTCTATTCGAGGTAAGGTTCCTCCTTTCCCAGTAAGGGCACATTCTACTCGGGGGCTTAGTGCCTCCTGGGCCTTTCGTCACCAGGCGTCAGCGACACAAGTTTGCAAGGCATGCCCCCTGGTCGTCGGTGCACACTTTCACAAAATTTCAAAAAAGGTGGATGTGCTGGCATCTGTGGATGCCTTTTCAGCCGCAAGGTTCTGCAGGCTGTGGTTTAAGAAATGCTTTACTAACAGAGCTGTTATAGTCCAAAACATACACAGAGTGTACACAAAGGAGCACTAGAGGCTGCTGTCCTCAGAGTTGAGCCGGCTCTGCAGAAGTACAAATGGAGAAAGTGCCACCTAAGTGCAGCATTAAACTACAGGATTTATCCACACAAGATTAAAAAATGGAAAAGGCTTATTGTCTAAGGGGAGGAGTTTTTTAACCTTAAGGGTAAGAAACTGATCCAATTCCTGTTAAAAAGAAAACAAAGAAAGATGCAGAAAATTGATGATGAAATTTAAGATGTACAGAGAGCTAATGAAGCCATTCAAAGATACACCTGAGTGTAATAAAATGTCCACAGATATTAACAAAAATTTTGGATAAGACGTGATTCAGATACCAGAAAAAGAAAAGCGGGCAAATATCAAAGGGATTTGAAGGATTTCAGTAGTAAACAAATCTACAAGTGGCAGGCTAAATTAAAAGAACAGGAACCCAGCAAAGTATCTGCAATTGTGAATGATAAAGATTCTAATAGTAATGAGGTACCCATCCCCCAGCCTCAGATTGAAGTCACACATAGACCCAGGACTACTGTACCTAACCAACAACAATATATGACTCATCAGGGAAATTCTCCAAGGACCCCTGGATGGAGGGAACAAAGAGGTAATAGAAGGGGGAATGCCAGAGGAATGTTTAGATGACCCCCGAGGAGAGGAAGACCCCCACCCCCCCACCATAATTATGGAAGAGGAGGCCCTCCCTATTATAGCCCTATCCCAACTGCCAATCGTTTTCACCCACTGAGAGACCACTCAGGGTATGAATATGAAAGGGAATCAGGAAGACATAGTCTCTTCTTGAATTATCAATACCCGAATAGAGGCAATTATCAGCAAGAACCATACCAGGATGATTGGGGTTACCGCGAGGGCCCCCAGAGGAATCAAGAACAATCAGGAATGGAAACAAGAGAACGAAGAGAGGCTGCAGAGGGGGAAAGGAGCAACAAAAGGGTGTAAAATGACAAGGTATTTTTAACATCAGTGGAGTTACCCTAAATAAAGAAGAACTTAAGGTACTTGATAAGGGCCTCAAGTATGCCCCTAATAAAAATCTCAACAAATTTGAGACATATATTGGGATCCAAAAATATATCTGAAAGATTAACATAGTACATGTTGATGGAAAGTAATAAAGGAATGGTACGTCCAGGTGGAAATGAACAGACGGGATTTGTACACAGATCTTTGTTCAATCCACAGATTAATGACAACAAGTATGTTAATGTATTTAAGCGATTGGTGGTAGAAGACTTGGAAAATTTGCAAATCAAAACATATAAGGATCCGATGTATATTAGTAAAGGAATCAAGGATATAGAAGAAAAGAGATGTCGTCATTATCCGTCCAGCGGATAAAGGAGGGGGGATAGTGGTTATGTCAAAAGCTGATTATATACAGGAAATGGATAGATTAAGTGACCGAAGTACATATATAATATTGAGTAAAGACCCGAATGGAGCATACAAGAAGGAACTTACCCACTTGGTGGAAAAAGGGGAAAAAGATCCTTACAGAGAGGCAAAATATCTGGTCTCTGGGGTATGCCGAATCCCCATTATCTACTCTATCCCAAAGATTCATAAAAACTCAGAGGCCACCAGGGAGACCCATAGTAAATGGTATAGGGTCAGTTAGCTCACGGATGGGCCAATATATTGACGGTTTCCTCCAACCACTAGTTAAACAAACACGGGCCTATTTAAAGGATACAAAGCACTTGTTGCAATTATTAGAGCACATAACGATCACTGAACCGAGTATATTAGTGACAGCTGATGTGGGGTCACTGTACACCATTATAGAACATGAGGATGCACAATCGGTTGTGAAACAAGCGCTAGAAAAGGACAACCTGCTATGTAGTAAACAAAGGAGATATATCAAATGCCTAGATTTTTGTCTCAATCACAACTTTTTTTTTTGGTACAATAACACATACTTCCAGCAGATTAAAGGTATTGCCATGGGAGCCCACTTTGCCCCAAGCGTGGCAAATTTATTCATGGACAGCTTGTATCGAAGTTTCATAGATATCTTCTTTTTTTTTTTTTTTATCTGGCAGGGAGATACTAGTCTGTAAACACTTCAACACAAACCTAATGAGAACAATAAAAATATAGAATTGACTTGGCATAGTAGTTGCAAAAATTACATTCTTGGATCTAGAAATAGAAATTACCCATGGGAAATTATCTAAGACTTTTTTTTTAAAACTACGGATAGAAACTGTTATATTCCTAAGAGTTGCCATCACCATTTATGGTTAGATAATATACCTCGGGGACAATTTATGCGCCTAAGAAGAAATTGTACACAACGAAGTACATATGAACAGGCCCTAGTAATAGGTCAACGATTTATAGATAAAGGATATGGGCCAGAAGCCATCAAAGAAGAGATTCAGAGTGAGGCATATCGAAAGAGTGGATCTGATTCGTGAGGTTGTAAATGGTGAAAATGGAAACCAAAATCAAAACAAGAAAGATCTGTCAGGAGCCATATTGTTGGACTACAATAGACAAACTAAGCAGGTTGAGAAGATAATCCAGAAACATTGGTCCATTTTATTAAGATAGTGAAATGCAGCAGCTGCTTCCTAATAGGCCTCAATTTATTTATAAACAAGCCCCTAACCTTAGGGATAGACTGGTAAAAAGTGGTGTAGATCCTCCAAAAACTAGACTGACTACCTTCCTCGACCATAAAGGCTTCTATGGCTGTGGAGGGTTTGCAGGGTGTACTAACACCTGGGGCAATGTAAGGAAAAGGAAATCTTTTGTCTATCACTATGCAGAAGGAGTATACAATTAGAGATCTAATCACCTGTGACACGGAGGGTGTGGTTTACTGTATCCAATTCCCTTGCAAGATGCAGTACATTGGGAGACCTAAACGGAAATTGGCAAAAAATACAGGAACACATCTATAACCTCAAAATGGGATTTAAAAACCACCATTTATCAAAACTTTTTAGGGATTTTCATGATCGAAGCACAGTAGGGTTGAGTTTTTGGGATATTGAGGCATATCGCAGACAGTGGAGAGGATCAGACAGAATAAAAACCTTAAGCCAAAGAATCCTGGTGGATTTATGAATTACGAGCCCCCTCTCGTGGGTGTCCCGGTGTAATTTTCAGTTATGTGGCGAAGTAATTTTATTCATGTTTTAATTATCTAGTCTATATTTCGTTAAATTTAGTTTGAGATGTAAATTGGGGAATCCGGACTTTCAAACATTAAGTATTTAGGTGGTCCTAAGAAACCGAATTCCAAAAATAAGACAGACTAGGAGAGGTGACAGACGCTATACGGAGTTATAGGGTTTTTGAGTTGGGATGACACGAAGCTAGTACTTTTAGGGATTTTTCAAAACTATTTACCACCAAAAATTTAGGGTAAAACTCCAATATCTACACAAGGACATAAAAAACGGTTAAAGGCAAATCCAGAGGGTTACATGACGTAGAACGTTCCCTTAACCTATGTCATTTGGTGTGGGAGGCACAGTGTCCACTAATCTAGAGATTAACATATGAGGAA
>BLSH010076090.1:2012450-2025234 GCA_018402905.1 Glandirana rugosa | reverse complement strand
TCCATTTCTGATAGCGTAAGGGAGGGATATCTCCACAGTTTTTTTTATTTTTGCCATCTGTGCCCCATTGGGGAAATTTCGCTTCAGTTACTGTGCCATCGCCAAAACATGAAGGGGGGGGGGGGGGTCCCTCCAGTGAGGGGAATCCCTGGTTGTCACCAGAGCTAGTGTTCCCATTGGAAGAATTCCCCCTCTATTTCTTTTTGGGGATTTTCTTTCACTTTTGGTGCTAATGATAAACAGGACAAATAGAAACAGTGATTCTCCTGATTAGGGGCACAGATAGAAACCTTACACCCTATATGAAAATGAAATAAAAATTACCTTTATGTATACTTTATATGCAATTAGTCACCAATACCCAACTAAAGCTGACTACATATTATACAGTTTTCTTGTAAAATTTTCCTGTAGATTTACTAAAACCATATAATATACGGTCACACCTAAACACTTTCAAATTTTATGCAATCAGGCAGGCCCTTGCACTATATAGTTTAAGGTAAATCTAAATGTGTAGCCAGCTTTAGGCTCAAATATGCCATATGATTTTTGCCTCGCTTTTCAGCACGATTATGTAGTGTGACTTTGATGCAACTGATGTGACTTGGCTGCATGTTTGCATATGCCCTGGGGCCAAGTGGCACTGTAAATTGCATCAAAGTACAGGCACCATTGCATATGAGATTTCCCTTGTCATGCAATTCTGTGTGACTCAAGTCACATCAGAAATCGCACTAGTGTAAACCAGCACTTAGTAATAACTTCCTGCAGTCCCCTGTACAGCAGCACTTAGGGAAAATAAGGGATTCCACTAGATGGCAATATGTATTTCTCCTTGCACATCCTTACAATTGTAAAGAATTCAACACAATCTGAAGTTCCCTGTTATACACGTTTATTGGAATTACTGTAAAATGCTAGAGGACTAAAGGCAGCCATACATGGATAGAAATTCAGCCAGTTTAGCAGGGACTGGGCACATTTTTATCTGTGTATTGGCACGCTGGTTGTACAGAAGTTGATCTGCCAATTGACTTCTGTACAACCAGCCTGTTTGGTTTTTCCTAAAAGATCAGTGCCACATGACAAGGAAATTGATGTGTTAAAAGCAGAAAAAATGGGAAAGTAAAAATTTGAGCGACTTTGACAAGACCAAATTGCAATGGTTAGATGACTGGGTAAGAGGAAGTCCAAAACTGCAGCTCTTGTGGGGTCTTCCCGGTCTGCAGTGGTCAGGGCCTACCAAAAGTGGTCCAAGGAAGGAAAACCAGCAATAAGGTCATGGATGGCTGTCACGTACCTGATGGTAGAGTCTGACATATGCAGTAGACAACCTCTCTTATGGCCCTGGTTCCAGAACTCCTGATAGAGCAGACCGGGAGCGCTGGAGCACAAGGGCTGGATCAGACACAGATGGTGGTAAGATGTTGTCCAGAAGTCCATGCTAGACTGAAGAGTAGTGATGCAGGCCGGGTCAATAGCATGCAAGCAAAGCAGTACAGGAGCAGCAGGTAATCGGGTGGTCGGGTGCAGGCAGGGTCGTAGGCAGGCAGATTGAGGTACACAGGGGTCAGACAAAAGAGTGGTCATAGGCAAGCCGGGGGTCAGTGCAGGCAGAGTTCAAGCAGATGCAGGTTCAGGCCGGGTCACAGGTAATAGGTAGTTCAGAACGGGTCACTCAGAAACACGGTAACGCTGTAGAATGGACAGCACTGGCTGCTGGGTCTCACAGGCTTAAATAGGGCCATTTGGCGCCACTTCCTGCGTGTGCGTGCACCACCGCGGAAGACAGCAGAAGCACCAATGTCCCCAGACGGGCTTTTAGCTGTGGGTGTCTTCTCCAGAAGGACCTGACAAGTTCTTCAGCGTGGATGTGGTTTTCGTGTTCCCACAAGCTTTCTTCGGGCCCGTATCCCTTCCACTTAATCAAGAACTGGGTGGATCCACCCCTTCTCCTGCAGTCGAGGATGGCTTCCACTTCAAATTCCTCCTCACCATCCACAAGGATGGGCTCAGGCGGGGCCGACTTCCAACCCGGGAAGGAGTCCTGAGTTACGGGCTTCAACAAGGTAACGTGAAATACCGGGTGCACTCGCAGGGACGGAGGAAGGTCCAGCTCGTATGCCACCCTGTTGATCTTTCTTCTCACGGGGAATGGCCCAATGAACCTTGGGCCCAACTTCCTGGAAGGGCATGACAACATCAAGTTCTTGGTTGCCAACCACACTCGGTCACCTGGTTGCAGGTCCAATTTCCCGCATCTCCCCTTGTCGAATGCCCTCTTGTTGCACTCCTGTGTCTGAGCTAGAGTTTCTTGTAGCACCTTGTTCCTTGTCAGGAAGTTTACCATCTTCTGTACAGCAGGTACCTCACTTTCCGGAACCAGGTTAGGTATAAAGGTAGGGGGGTACCCCAGGTTCGCCCAGAATGGGGACTGCTTGGTGGCTGAAGGCTGATTTGCTACTCAGTGATTGTAGTATTCTAGTCTGCATCTTCCCAAGGCAATACTTAAAATCTGGCCTGTTGGTGGGTCCTGAGGACAGCAGTTGAGAACCACTGTTCTAGGGTCTGGTTAGTACTCTGTCTGACCATTTGACTGGGGGTGATAAGCAGAGGAAAATGCCAGTTTAATGCGGAACACAGGGCTTTCCAGACCCGGGAAGGGAACTGCACCCCATGATCTGAGACAATGTTGATCGGGCACCCATGCAGTCGGACCACTTCCTTGATAAATGTATTTACCGTCTCAGTTGCGGTGGGGGTGCCCTTCATCGGGATGAAGTGGGCCATCTTAGTAAGACAATCCACAATTACAAAAATGGTATTGAATCCTTCAGACAGGGGTAACTCCACTATTAAGTCCATCGATGTGTGACCATGGCCATTCGGGAATGAGCAGCAGGTTTAACCGACCCCATGCTTTTGCCCGGCTGGTCTTGTGTTGGGCACAGACCGGACAAGCGCTGACGTATTTCCAACAGTCCTTGTCAGCAGAAGGCCACCAAAAGGAGCGCGACAACAGCTCCGCAGTCTTACGACCGCCAAAGTGCCTGGCCAATTGATGATCGTGACAAAGTTCCAATACTGTTAAGCGCTGCTGTTCCGGGATAAATAGTTTATCTTGGAATCACCACAGTCCATCTTTCATTGTCTGTCAGTCTGGGGTCAGGGGGCATGGTTGATCCAGCCAGGGATAGTTTAACCCAAGACAGCAAACCTTCCTGTATTACCAAGAAAAGCGAGAGAAAAACAGAGCCCATCATGCCTGGCGTGGTCTCAGTCTTTTAGCTGTGCGCAGGTACTCTAGGTTCTTCTATTTGATTACCAGAAATTCCGGGTCTCCCACATCGGAATTTTTCTCTGGCGCTGTAAGTTTGCGGGAGAAAAAGGTGATGGGGTGGAGCGAGGCCTTTGGACCCCGTCTCTGGGATAGGACCGCTGCCACTGCTGTCTCAAGCATCCACCTCCAGGATTTAAGGCAGAGCTGAATCCGGGTGCTTAAGAACAGGTGCCATCGTAAACAGTTCTTTGAGCTTCAGAAAGGCCATTTGGGCCTCAGGAGACCAGTGGAAGCGGGAGCCCTGTTTAGTGAGTTGGGTGATGGGTGCGATCACTGCAGAAGATCCCCCTAATGAACTTCCTGTAGAAGTTGGCGAAACCGATGAACCGTTGGACCCCTTTCCTGTCAACGGGAGCTGGCCAATCCACAATTGCAGAGACTTTCTGGGGATCCATGGTTACTCCAGTGACTGAGATGCCGAAGCCCAGGAACGAGATTCTAGAGCACTCAAAGGCACACTTTTTGGCCTTGGCATAAAGTCCATGCTGACGTAGACTTTGTAAGGTGCACCTGACGTGCCTGCAATGTTGTTCCAGGGAGGCCAAAAAGATGAGACTGTCATCAAGGTAAATGACGAACTGGTCCAGGTAGTCAGGAAACGCGTCATTTACTAGGTGCTGGAAAGTAGCTGGAGCATTGCAGAGCCCCGAAGGGCATCACTAAGTATTCAAAGTGACCGAAGCACGTCCGGAAGGCAGTCTTCCACTCGTCACCCTCCCGGATGCAGATGAGATTATGAGCTCCGCGAAGATCCAGTTTGGTAAATACAGCAGCTGTTCCTTGCCTTTGAAATAACTCGGGGACCAGTGGCAAAGGGTACCAGCTTTTAACGGTAATTTTATTAAGGTCCCGGTAGTCAATGCGGGGTCTGAGAGTGTGGTCTGTCTTCTCCACAAAGAATATTCCAGCTCCTGCAGATGAAGTGGAGGGCCGAATGAAACCTTTTTGAAGGTTATCGTCCAGATAAGCCTTGAGGGCTTTCAGTTCCAGCTCAGAGCGGGTAGATTCGGCCAAAAGGTACTTCTGCCCCTGGTAGCAGCTCTATCGGCAGTCGACGACCTGTGAGGTGGAAGAGCATCTGCCCCTTTCTTGCTGAACACATCCAGTAACTCATGGTAGACAGATGGAACAGCAAGATGGGTTTCAGAATCAGGGTCCAGACAGCACTGAAGAGGGGGATTCCGGAGCGGGTGGCAGTTATGTTGACAGTATGAGGAGAGAAACTGAACTTCTCCAGAGGACCAATCAATGATGGGGCAGTGTGCCCAGAGCCATGGCAGACCCAGAATGACTGGGAAAAGAGGGGACATTATGGCGTCCAATGACAGGTGTCCGCCTGCTGTCCGGGCAAGAAGAGGAACTGTCTCATGGGTGACTGCTCCGGATTTGATGGTGGACCCATCAGCCAAGCGGATGGCCATCCAATGGGTCTTAGGCTTGAATGGGATCTGGTGCTGAGCTGTAAAGACCAGGTCAACAAAGCAGCTACAGGCTCCGGAGTCCAGGATAGCCAGGACCTGGATATTCACATCAGGAAGCTGGAAATGCAGCGGCAAAACAAGATGGTTGGAAGGGTCGGGCAAAGTCAAGAGTCCTCCAGGGGTAGAGTGGAGCCTGTTTCCCTGCTTAACCGGACAGGACCTGACAAGATGTCCAGGGCCACCACAATAGACAGAGGTTGTGGGTCAGGAGTCTGTCTCTCTTCAGGGGAGAGAGAGAGCCGGAGAGGTCCGGGTTCCAACCAGACAGGACAAACACCTGCGGGTTCTTTGGCTCTACGCTCCTGCAGATGTCGGTCGACCTGGATGGCCAGGTTGATCAGAGCTTCCAGTGTCTGGGGAACACCCACACGGGCCAGCTCATCTTTGAGCAGCTCCGAGAGCCCCAATCTAAACTGATGACAGAGCGCAGCATTGTTCCAGGAGGTATCTGCGGTCCAGTGCCGGAACTCCGCTACGTAATCCTTCGCCGTTCGGTAACCTTGCTGGAGTGCATGGAGAGCAGCCTCAGCTGTGGCAGCCTGGTGGGGATCCTCGTTAAGCTGAGCCATGGACCGGAAGAAAAGGATGAGGTTGGTGGTTTCAGGCGCCCTCTGATCCAGCAGCCGGTGAGCCCAAGCTTGTGGCTTATCCATTAGTAGCGAGATGACCAGTTCCACTTTAGTAGCTTCTAAGGTAAAGATGTGGGGTTGCAGGAGGAAGTACAACTCGCATGCATTGCAAAAAGCCCGAAACTTCTGGCGGTCCCCTGTGAACTGCTCGGGCAAGGGTTCCTCCGGTTCGCTAGGCAAGGTCAGCATGGTGAGAGCATCCAGCTGGCTGGTGGTGGGAGAGGCAGGCAAAGTGAACTTCTGGACCCTGTTCTCCAAACCGGTGTATTCCCCTTGTAAGTCCCTCACCGCCTGGGTGAGCCCCGCTAGGTGCGTACTCAGATCCTCCATAGAGGGCCTCTGCGCAGACTTGGATTGGCTGCCCGTTGCTGTCACATACCTGATGGTAGAGTCTGACTTGTGCAGTAGGCAAACCTCTCTTATGGCCCTGGTTCCAGAACCCCTGATAGAGCAGACCTGGAGCGCTGGAGCACAGGGGAGCACGAGGGCTGGATAGGACACTGGTGATGGTAAGATGTCGTCCAGAAGTCTGTGCTAGACTGAAGAGTAGTGATGCAGGCCGGGTCAATTACATGCGGGCAAAGCAGTACAGGAGGAGCAGGTGGTTGGGTGCAGGCAGGGTCATTAACAGGCAGGCAGATTGAGGTACACAGGGGTCAGACAAAAGAGTGGTCATAGTCAAGCAGGGGGTCGGTGCAGGCAGAGTTCAAGCAGATGCGGGTTCAGGCCGGGTCACAGCTAACGGGTAGCTCAGAACGGGTCACTCAGAAACACGGTAACTCTGTAGAACGGACAGCACTGGCTGCTGGGTCTCATAGGCTTAAATAGGGCTGTTTGGCGCCACTTCCGGCGTGTGCACGGGAGCGAACGCGCACAGGCGAGTGCCCCACCGCAGAAGACAGCAGAAGCCCCAATATCCCCTAACAGTGGCCAACTCTGTATGTGGGGAGTGGGCATGTGAGCATCAGAACTGGACCATGAAGCAATGTAAGAAGGTGGCCTGCTCTGACTTTTTTACATCATGTGGATGGCTGGAAGCATGTGCTTCATTTACCTGGGGAAGAGATAGCACCAGGATGGACTATGTGAACTCTGACCCATGGAGGTCCCACCTTGCAATTTACAGGACTTAAAGGACCTGGTACCGATAGTGTGATGCCAGATACCACAGCATACCTTTACTAGGGGGTCTAGTGGAATCCATTCTTTGATGGGTCAGGATTGTTTTGGTTGCAAAAGGGGGCCTACTTAATATTAGGTGGTTGGTCATAATGTTATCAACACCTAAACACATAATAGTCCAAAGTCCCAAAAAACATGTGCTACCAAACCCATCCAATAGTCTCAAATAAATGAATAATATGATTTAAAATGTAAACATGTATAAGAATCAAAAGTGAGTACACCCTCACATGTGTGTAAATATTTTATTCTATCTTTTCATGTGACAACACTGAAGAAATGGCACTTTGCTACAATGTAAAGTAGTGAGTGTACAGCTTGTATAACAGTGTAAATTAGCTGTCCCTCAAAATAATGCAACACACAGTTATTAATGTCTAAACTGCTGGCATCAAAAGTGAGTACACCCCTAAGTGAAAATGTCCAAATTGGGCCCAATTAGCCATTTTCCCACCCCAGTGTTATGTGACTTGTTAGTGTTTATAAGGTCTCAGATATGAATGGGGAGCAGGTGTGTTAAATTTGGTGTTTTCGCTCTCACTTTCATACTGGTCACTGGAAGTTAAACATGGCGCCTCATGGCAAAGAACTCTCTTGAGGATCTGAAAAAAAGAATTGTTGCTCTACATTAAGATGGTCTAGGCTATAAAAAGGTTGCCAAGACCCTGAAACTGAGCTGCAGCATGGGGGCTAAGACCATACAGCAGTTTAACAGGACAGGTTTCACTCAAAACAGGCCTCGCCATGGTCGACCAAAGAAGTTGAGTGCACGTGCTCAGCATCATATCCAGAGGTTGTCTTTGGGAAATAGACGCATGAGTGCTGCCAGCATTGCTGCAGAGGGTGGGGGGGTCAGCCTGTCAGTTCTCAGACCATAGCACATTGCATCAAATTGGTCTGCATGGCTGTCGTCCCAGAAGGAAGCCTTTTCTAAAGATGAACAATAAAACCTGCAAACCGTTTTGCTGAAGACAAGCAGACTAAGGACATGGATTACTGGAACCGTGTCCTGTGGTCTGAGACCAAGATGAACTTATTTGGCTCAGATGCTGTCAAGTGTGTGTGCCGGCAAACAGATGAGGAGTACAAAGGCAAGTGTGTCTTGCCTACAGTCAAACGTGGTGGTAGTGTCATGGTCTGGGGCTGCATGAGTGCTACCAGCACTGTGACGCTACAGTTCATTGAGGGAACCATGAATGCCAACATGTACTGTGACATACTGAAGCAGAGCATGATCCCCTCCCTTTGGAGACTGGGCCACAGGGCAGAATTCCAACATAACGACTCCAAGCACACCTCCAAGATGACCACTGCCTTGCTAAAGAAGCTGAGGGTAAAGGTGATGGACTGGTCAGGCATATCTCCAGACCCAAACCTTATTGAGCATTTGTGGGGCATCCTCAAATGGAAGGTGGAGGAGCGCAAGGTTTCTAACATCCACCAGCTCCGTGATGTCATAATGGAGGAGTGGAAGAGGACTCCAATGGCAACCTGTAAAGCTCTGGTGAACTCCATGCCCAAGAGGGTTAAGGCAGTGCTGGAAAATTGTGACTACACAAAATATTGACACTTTTTGGGCCCAATTTGAACATTTTCACTTAGGGGTGTACTCACTTTTGTTGTCAGCGGTTTAGACATTAATGGCTATATGTTGAGTTATATTGAGGGGGTAGCAAATTTACATGGTTATTCAAGCTGTACACTCACTACTTTATATTGTGGCAAAGTGTAATTTCTTCAGTGTTGTCACATGAAAAGATAATATTTACAAAAATGTGAGGGGTGTACTCACTTTTGTGAGATACTGTATATGTGAAAAATATTCCCACAGCTCCAAAGCACCCCATGTCTGCCACTCCTTCATGCAAAGTGCAAATCCAACACTAGGTGAAGGGCCTGCTCATCTCTATATCCAAACCATTTGTTGGAGTGGGAATTATGGTGTGGGGTTATCAGGGGTTGCTCTTGGCCCCTTAGTTCCAGTGAGGGGAACTCTTAAGGCATCAGCATACTAAGATACTTTGGACAATTTCATGCTCCTGACTTTGTGGGAAAGGTTTGGGGATGGCCCCTTCCTGGTCTAACGTGACTGTGCACCAGTGCACAAAGCAAGGTCCTGACCTCAACCTGATAGAACACCTTTGGGATGAATTAGAGCGGACCTTGCGAGCCAAGCCTTCTCATCCACATCAGTGTCTGACCTCACAAATGCGCTTCTGGAAGAATGGCCAAACATTCCCATAGACACTCCTAAACCTTGTGGACAGCCTTCTCAGAAGAGTTGAAGCTGTTATAGCTGCAAAGGGTGGGCCAACTCAATATTGAATCCTACAGACTAAGACTGGGATGCCATTAAAGTTCATGTGCGTGTAAAGGCAGGTGACCCAATACTTTTGACAGTATAGTGTATATAAATAGCAAAGTAGCAATGCATACAATAACATTTTATTTGATGTTTGTTCTTCAGATTTGACAATCTGCTCTACAGAGGACCAGCATGCTTTGGAATGCCAGCAACCTCGTGGGAAGAAGAAAAGGAAGAGGCCATTGTGGGAAGGCAGCGAGCCGCAAACATCAATGCAGAAGATTAAACAATCTGAACCTACTGCAGCTTGGATGCCAGAATTGGGACTTAGCATGGAGGACAAAGCTGACATTGAAAATATTGAGCCTGTCAGGGTTGCTGTTGCCAAGGCTGTAGTCACCATACTAAAGAATCAATTTCAAGACACACAGGATATGTGCATAAGATGGGTTGGCTCACATTTAATGCCAGTAGTAAGACCAACTATTCATTTGCACATTGATTCAGAATGTGCTTTTGTAACTGCCTGTAATGGTAAATGGGTGGTGACGGCCGACTGTCAACTGGTGATCGATTTTACATATTAACTGCCTTTAAACAGATCGCGGAATGCTATAGAGTTCTTAAAGCACATTACATTTTTTAAATGTGCAGCAGATGATCCCAGTTGTGTAATGTACTCCGCTGCAAATATGGTTGAGCTTTTGACTCCTGGGAGTAATCCACAGTGTAAGCATGTCAAAAAGCTCCTAAGGCCCCATTTTATCCTGTGCCTAGAAAATAAAGTTTACCAAATTTCCAAAACACCAGCAGCCATCACAAAGAGAACCTAAATCCACGAGCATACTTTTGATTGGACAATCCAGTTTCTAACTTTTTTTTTTTTTTCATATTCACTCTGCAATGAACTATCTTTCAGATATGAGGAGGTAGAGTAGGAGTACAGTAGAGTGCAAAGAGAAGAAATAGAAAATAAGGGGAGTAAGTGTTAGAGATGGGTAGTGGAGTAGATTTGGAGTACAGTAGACTAAAGTAGGCGTAGAGTAGATTACAGTAAGAGTAGAGTAGGGCCTGGCCAGAGAGGGATTACTTTGACGCAGTTGGCCAGCTTAAACATGTGTTGCAATGCATGTGAACTAAAAATCCCAGATTTTATGTAAAGTTTGCTAGAAAGGATGTATAGCACTGTGCAGATGGTTTATTTGGTGTTTTTTAGTGTTAACATGTAGCCACGCCCCTTTGACATATAATGGGGGATATATAGATAGATAGATAGATAGATATACCTGTGTTCAAATCTGAAGTCTTTTACAGTGCAGGTCAGTTAGCAGACCTAAACCTGTAGCGCTCCTACATCTCATGTCTATTTGCCTCATATTGGCTCTGTATCAACTAAAGTTTGCTATAAGCAAGTAGGGACTAATGTGATGCAGGTGACCAGCTTGAGCATGTATTGCATGTAAACTAAAAATCCCGGTTTGCAAAGATTGCTAGAAAGGGTGTTTAGCAGTGTGTAGAGGGTTCATTCAGAATTTTTACTATTCGTATGTAGGTGCCAACTGATGGGAGCACTTACTTTCGTGTGTGTACATGGGGGCAGGATGGACTCAAAATTCATTAGGGGGATTTTTAGGAGCTTGGGTGCAGTTTTATATTTTGCCTTTTTTTTCTACTTTTACTAAAATTTTACTCATATCATCTAGGGGACAAAACATCCCCTATGTCAGCTCAATTTGCACACGCCTGCTCGCATTTGGCGAGTGGAAATTGAGGGCGAGAAAGCGGCCACATCAAAGGGGGAGATGGCAAGTGCAGGCGGGGTTAAATGGAAGCCGGTTCTGTGATGGCCAGGAAACTGTGGGGAAGGGAGAGGAGAGGAAGAGGAGAGTCAGCTGGATCACCGAGAGGAGAGGGGATCTCCGCTGTCAAACAACGTTCGGGCTCCTATGATAGACAGCACACTGGTCCCATGCCGGGAAATTGAAGTAGTGTGACATGTATCATAGGAGCCAATCCAGAAGGTGGAACTTTGTTTGACAGCAGAGGTACGCTCTCTGTGTGATGTGGTGGTGCTCCTCTTCCTACCCATGAGGCTACATTGATGAGCACTGATAAACTTCGCTGATGGGCACTGATGAGGCTGCACTGCTATGCTGCTCTGATGAGGCTGCACTAATGGGCACTGATAACGCTGTTGTTGGTGTTAATAATTTTTGTTAGTTAATTCTGCATAAAACATTTAACAGTGTCATTTCATGAGATCATTTATGTGGGCGTGTTTAGGGGCTCAACAGGGTAGGGGTTGGGTGGGGCAACTAGTGGCAAGTAACTCTTAAGGCCTGAGTAGTAGCTCAGGACTTGAAATTTTGAGCCATGCCCTCATTTATTCTTTCACATTTCCCTTCTAATGAAGCTAATGGAGCGCAGACCATGCTCAATTAGCTTATTCCCTGACCACAAGAGCCAGGAAAAGTGACGTTTTACACATCGCTTCCGGGTTCATTCCAGTTAGGGAAGATCAGTGAAGTTTGCTGGTTTCCTTCCCCTCAACTCAGTGATACCTGTTATGCGAGTCCTGGTGTGAAGGTGTGACAGCAGCCCTCAGGAAGCATGGTAAGAGGATTATGGTGGGGTGCACACTCCAGGGTCAGAGAAAACGATCAGGCAGTTGTACACCTGAGTGAGTAAAACCCTGCTGTCACTGCTGCAAGTGGTATGGCAGTGCCAGTAAAAGGGTTAATCAGATTGTTCAAAAGCATAAAAACTCAATAAGATTATAAAAATGCATGTTAGTTGATTTGCTTTCTTTTCATTTGTTTTACTTCCCAGCCCTCACTCATGTGACCAATGCCATATGTACACAGCCCCCACCTCCAAACATCTCTACTGGCTAATCCCAAGTGCTAGCAATTTTCCACTGAAAGCCTGCTGCAACTGACTTACAGCCAGAGCTGGATCACATTCAGAGTAAATGTGGGCCTGTAGATAGAGGGGATTTTTTGGCTTTACAGCCACAAGAATCCCTTTTGCTAAACATAGAAAATGTTAGCAGAAGTCACTCTGGCAGATGTAAAGCTACCGGCATTTCGTATGAAGCCCTAACCCAAGCCCGGCAGTCACAAAGCTCTTTAGTGTGCCTGGGATCTCTGCAGGCAAGTTTGAAATGGAAAGACCATTGAGTAATCTTTTCTGCTTAGACTGAACCTGGAAGCACGTAGCTTTGAGCACTTTGGGGTTCAGAGCCTCAGAATCCCAGAGGCAGCCATTTGGGAAGCGTCAGATCAGGGGCTTTATGTCCCCCATTTAAATGGACTGCAGGCACAGAATGCATGAGGGGTCTAAGGAATCCTGATGAATCCATAAATATCACCTGTCACTATGTATGCAAAAGTAATACAATTATTTTTAAAAGTATAGTTTAAATAACTTAGACGGTCTATTAGTTCAATCTTGAGTTTGGATGTATGGAAAGTAACATAAAGACACAAAAAACAGTTACATGAGATACGGTAATTCCTTCAGAATCATGTAGGCCTCATTTTCGGGGAAAGATGTATATTAATATGTATGTATATGTGTGATTAATATCCTGAGTGAAATCAGGATAATCGTAAAACGGAATAATAACACAAGATATTGGTTAATATGGTGGCGTGGTAGTTCACTAAAAGAAACGGGTGTCTTCCACCCAAGAATTCTTGAGTGGAAGACACCTGTTTCTTTTAGTGACAATAATAAGACAAAATGCTAATAGGACTAAAGTGAGTCCTATAATAGTGTGTATATGTATGTATAATTATATGTAGAAAGGGGCTTTTACTCCGGATGTACTAAGACTTCCTTA